>CM019148.1:196830691-196850593 GCA_009733165.1 Naja naja | reverse complement strand
TAAAACATATGAACAACGTTTACAAGAACTGGGCATGGCTATTCTACTGAAGAGAAGGACCAGGGAAGACATGATAGCAGTCTTCCAATATTTGTGGAGCTGCCACAGAGATGAAGGGGTCAAGCTATTTTCTAAAGCACCCGAAGGCCAGGCAAGCAATAATGGATGGAAACTGAACAAGGAGAGATTTAACCTGGAAATAAGGAGAAACTGTCTGACAGTGAGAACAATCAACCAATGGAACAGCTTGCCCTTGGAAGTTGTGTGAGCATCATCACTGGAGACTTTCAACAAGAGATTGGACTGCCATTTGTCAGAAATGGTGTAGGGTTTCCCGCTTGGGCAGTGGGTTGGACTAGATGACCTACAAGGTCCCTTCCAACTCTGATTATCTGTTATCTGTTAATATAAGCAAGTAAATGAGAGGATTGCCCTCACAACCCACCTGCCTAGATCCTTGTTGTCCCCAAACTCTATGCATTGAAGTCTTAATGAGGGTTATATTCCCGTCACATAAAACTCTCAGAGTCCATGAATATTTCAGGTCACATGGACTGTATCTTTTGTTCACAGGAAGGCAAATCTAGCTTCTCTTTTTCTTTTTAATTATTATTTACTAAGAACAACTAGATGAGGAAAAAAAGGATTAAAAGTACTGATCCATAAGACTTAACATGTGAATTCAATAATTTATTGGATTTCTACAAGAGATAAGATATTAAAAACAAAACAAAATTTCTCTTCTGATGAGGGACTAAGAAGTGCAAAGAACAGGAACAGGCTCTTGTGGTGCTGGCATTACATGCTCCTGCCTTTATCTGTTTAAAAACATTTGAAATTCATGAAAAGACCTGAGTAAAGACCTGAAATTCATAAAAGACCTGTGTGTGTAGCTATGTGTGTGTGTGCTTGGACAAAACCATTTTTCAGGTGCATAGATACCTAAGAAGATTGAGTTTCATTAAGCATTCCCTTGAAACGAGTTCACTGGAAGATTTATGGTACAGGAAAGTAGAACATTGTGAGGTAATGGAAGAAGAGTACCATGCTGGTTAAGAAATTGAATGCCTGAATGGTTTAGCAGAAGAGAGAAGTAGCAAGAGAAAATCTCTCACATTTGTCATAGGGGATTGCATGTGCCAGATAATAAAGGCCTTCAGGGATAAAAAATAAAAGTCATGATTTAGGCTGGCATAAGCCTTACTGACCTCCTCACGAACCCACTTCATTAGCTTGGTGAACCATTCATTCAACAATTCATTCTGAGATGCTAATCCAAGAAGTTTGATACATGTATCATATCATCCAAACCTTGGCATCAGCCAGAAGGTAATTTTTTGCCTCTCCTGTTACAGACATTTTTTTCCATAGAGTAAGCATCTATCCTGAAATTATATCAATGTGGTTCCTGTTTTCTAGCTTTATTGTCATGCTTACTTTTCATTATTTTTAAAAGAATGATGTTGATAATGTTAATATTAATATTAATGTTGAAAGCATCAACCATCTCCCCTGATGAAATACTTGACATTTTCCGCATCGGCCCAGAGTTCAAAAACAGAGACGGCTCTGTGGCCCCACGCTTCTGCAGGGTCATTTGCAAAAATGAATCAAGCAAACATAAATTCATTTATACTATTAATTCACTCGCCAAAAGCAACACCAACTATAAGAACCTTCATTCTCGCCCTGACCTAATCATACAGCAACGTGCCCACTTCCACGAACTCCACACAGAACTAAAAGAAGATCTAGACAACGGAGAGAAGGACCTGTACATTGACTACCGTGCTGACTGTATCAAAAGTAAGTCACACAACCCACAACCCAGCATCCAACCCTACTTCAACCAATCCACCATCACCCAAGACTAGGCACGCATGCCCCTAACTACCTTAATTCAAACTACAAATGTCCTTAAATGCAAGCTACTCAATGCAAGAAGCCTTGTGAATAAAATACCTGAATTTCTCCTCTTACTAAATATGGCAAAATTCGACATCATATTTGTCTGTGAAACATGGCTCAACACATCTCTCCCTGACTCCATTACCTCAATAAGAGACTATCATGTAATAATAATAACTTGTTAATTTTCTATGCCACCCAACTTTCAGTGACTCTGGGCAGTTCTCAACAATCCAACAAAGCATTTACAATAAAATCAATAATAAAAAAAGATAAAGGTCAAAGATAGCAAGTGAAGTGAAGCAAAGGATCACATTTATCTTATCTCTCAGAATGTTGAAATTCTTATAAAGAGAGCTCTCTTTCATCAAGTGTTAATGATTAGATCATAATGATTACTGATTATTGTATTGGTTATTTTGATCAATTGTTTTTTTTTAATATTCTGTTTTTGCTTTAAGAAATATTATCTACCTTGAATGCCCCCCTAGAGCGTAAAGGAGGGGTATAGATAAAATTAAGCATAAAGAAGGTTGTCTTATTTTTATTTCCATTTCAATCACTAGGCTCATTAAAAATTTGGCTGGTCATCCACAGACATAATACAAGTCCTAACATAGGTATTTTGTTTCTCTCATATCCACAGTGCAATTCTTAATCTGGGCCTGTATTTCTATTCAGTAAGATTTGTCTTGTTCCAAAGCACACTGGGAACCCCTGCTGGTATTTCCTCAGGAGCTTCTCAGAAAACCAAGGAATGCCCCAATATCCATGCACCAGCAGTAATGATGTTACCTAGTTTGGGTAATGAAATGTCTGCAAGAAAACAACCAACCTCGAGAGCACCAAGGACCCCTCAATAGGAGACTACTTAGGAGCAATCCAATCCAAGGCATATTCTAGACAACAATTTAAGTCTTACTCAAACTCTACTAGATCCTCACAGAAAACTGCTAGCTGCTTTTGGAACTCATTAGGGTCTGTTAGGCAGATTTATCAAGTAGGTCCTACCTCCCTGAGAGAGAGGAAACCTTGGCAATCTAAAAAATAATGTGAGTGACCAGACCATAACAAAGGATTGTGAGTAAATGTCCTCCACTACCAGAATACATTTCATCTGACCTGAAACAAAAACTAGAATTAATGTGAGACCCCTGGTGTGTGCTGGGCTCTCAACAATTTGGGTTAAGTCCATGATGAATATAAATTCATAAGTTGATCAAGATTTTCCATCATCCGATGGTATATTCGGTGATGGAAATCATTAAGTTCCTTGTGGGGATTACTGTAAACCCAGAGAGTCAAGGGATTCAAGCAACTCCCTGTGATACTTCAGGGAGGCTGATAAAGCAACAACAAACCTAGCTGTTCTGTAGAGCCCAACTCCAGTCAGAAGATCTAACATCTACAATGCATTGTCTCTTGCTCCTCTGGAATGTACACCCACCCTTCTGGGAATTTGGATCATAACCTTTCCATCATAACCTTCACTCCATGTTCTTCCCAAACCTCCTTTCTACATTGGTGGCAGGCACCAGGCCTCTTTCTGAAGTTGTCCAACTAATCAGCAAGTCCAACAGTTGTGGTATTCTACCGGTTTGGCCCGGTTCGCATGAACCAGTAGTAAAAAATGTTACCGTTCGGCTGAACCGGTAGTAAAAAAAAACAGCTACCGGTTTGGCTGAATCGACATTCCCTCCCGATGATCAGCTGTTCTGACAATCAGCTGTGCCAGGATCCCCCTCACTGTCCTTTGTGCTTTGTCCAGGAGGCTTCCCTGAGGCCCAGGAGGCAAAAAGAGGCACGTGGGTGTGGGTGTGCTGTGCAGCCCCCCCGTGCTCAGTTTGTTGCCTCCTGGGCTACAGGAAAGCCTCCTGGGAGCAAAAACTACCTCCCAGGAGGCTTCCCTGAGGCCCAGGAGGCAAAAAAACAGAGTATGGGGGGCACGCAGCACCCCACACTCTGTTTTTTGCCTCCTGTGTTACAGCTGTTTTGATGTCATTCTCAACTGAATTTTTACAATGTTTATAAGGTTTTATAAGGTTTAGAATGTTGTTTAGATTTTACAGTTGTTTGACATTGCTCTTATCTGAGCTTTTACAATGTTCACTATGTTTTATAAGGTTTATAAGTTTGTTTTATAAGGTTTAGAATGTTGTTTAGATGTTACAGTTGTTTCATACTGTTCTTATCTGAGCTAATCTGAGTTTTTATAATGTTTACAATGTTTTATAAGATCTATAAGTTTGTTTGTGTTAATATGAAAAGGGGAAAATGTTATAGACATTATGTCTGCTGTGTAGGCAGCACTAACCCTTTCTAGCATTCATTTCCATTGTTCTGTGATGCATTTCCTGTCTCTCTAGGATTTACCTCTATCTGCTCCTGTGAGGTAATTTCTGGTTCCGGTTATATGTATATGTATATGTATATGTATATGTATATGTATTTGTATATATGCAGGTCTTGGTGTATTTGGGCCTTATCCCATGTAAGATTGAGAGTATCGAAACGTTGCCCAGATACTTCCAATTTTAAGCATGAGAAAACCCAAATGACCAAAGACCTACATACAAACACCTGTGAAAACCATATATATATATATATATATATATATATATATATATATATATATATATATATATGCAGGTCTCGGCGTGTTCGGGTCTTTTCCCATGTAAAATTGAGAGTATCTTGATGACGTTTCAACGAGGTCCCACTTGCCATCTTCAGGCTGTGCTTTCGGCTTCATGCTTGTGCAAGCAAAGGGTGATTGGAGCTGCCATCTCTCTATAAATATTGGTGGGGAGGTGTGGTGTGCTGGCTCTGTTGTAAGCAGGTTGGTTGGCTGTGTTGTTACTTCTTGATTGGTTGATGGAGTTGATGTTTGCAGATTGGTTGGCTTTTTCGTAAGATCCTGTGTGGCTGAGGTACTGGCTGTCTGTCTCTCAGCCTTTTGTGTTGTAACAACCTGGGTAATGGGCTGTGTGATGACCTTCTGAGTTCTATTGTATATATATATATATACTCCCAATGATGGCTTACAATTTTTAACTGCATTTTGATTAAACTTCTTGAAACATCCTGGGCCTCAGGAAAGCTTCCTGGGAGCAAAAACAGCCTTGCAGGACACTTCCCTGAGGGCCAAGAGGCTAAAAAAACAAACAAACCAGAGTACGGGGGGGCGGGGTGCTGCAAAAAAAGAAAGAAGCCACGCTCACCCAGTCACATGGCCACGCCCACTTAGCCATGCCCACTTAGCCACACCCACAGAACCAGTAGTAAAAATATTTGCATCCCACTGCTGATGTCCAAGTAAGGGAACCAGTAAAGCCACCACAATATTCTGAAATTATGAATTTTTTAAATTTTTTAAAAATAATTTAAATTTAAAATAATTTAAATTATTTTAAATAATAAATGAATTGTTGAATGTCCTGCAGTGAGTTGTCCCATGGCAACAAATTCTAATTTTGAAGATCGAGCCCATTATTAAATTTTTAGTTTCTAATACAGTGATTCTTTAAATATTACCTTACTTGTGCTTTGGTCAGGAGGAGTCAATAAGAACAATTACTCCAAGTTCCATATGCCAAAGAAGTGCAGTACTACAGTAGTATCTAAAGCAAGGGTGTCAAACTTGCGGCATCATATTGCCGTCACATGACATTTCACAACATTTTCCCCCTTCTTGGAGTTGGGGTCGGCATTGTCTGCACATGATACATCTGGTCTGCATGATGCCAGTTTGTCACCCCTGATCTAAAGTATTCAATGCAGAAGTTAAGTACAATTTAATTAATTCAGTTATACACTTTAACTGTGGAATTGAGTACAATTAAATAAAATTTAATATTTGAAAAGCTGAGATGAATTGAGAGTGTTCATTCAATTCAAGAAAGTTAATAAGTTAAAATACTAACTCCAGAAATTATTTCAATGTTTGTGTTTCCACAAATATTCAGACAGGGAAAAATTGCATTCATCTAACATATAGGGAGGAGAATGGCTCTCACCAACTTTGATCAGCAAGTTGTATTTTGCAAGATGCAAAATCAAAATATGCAACAAAATATGGAACAACAAGACTGATAAAAAGACAGAAAGCTTCTCTATCATCACCTACCAAAATATATCCAAAGGCACAAGACATAACAAATACATTGGGGACAATATCATAAGGAAAGGAAGTAGGACAGGAAATTGAAAAGATAACCACAGTTTCAAAGGAGTCATGAAAAGATTTGAGACAATAATCAAAGCTGAAATTTCTCGTTCAATATTCACTTCATGGATGGGCATTTGTTAACGTAATTTAGATGTTTCTCTGGAGCAGGAGGCACAGGCTTGCTTCATATGTCACTACAATTGAAAGGTTGGTGACAAGTCTAATTTATAACCAAGGATGTAGATCTATACTACTTAGCAACATTTTAGCTGTCATCACTTATCCTTTGTCAAATTGGGAGTTTTCGACAATATTTGATGTGTTTGTGAAAGTGGGAAGATGGGAAATATAGCAATTCCCTTTTTTTAACAGTCCTGGGTCTGATCTCTGGCACATTTCATGGGAAGAAATGAAAAACAAGCTCTTCAGTTTGACATAGCAATCACTTGTGGCTTATCGCTGCAGCATTCTGCATTGTCAGGAAATTTCTGTACTTTCTCCTACGGTGCCAGATTTTCCATTTAATGGGGTCTTTAGGAAAAAAAGACGTAATTCAACCTTCTTAAAGAAGTGAGAGCCCAATGGGGATTTAACAATGCTCTTTCACAGATGTCCGTCTGTTAGCACGGGCATTGCTTGCGTGCTCGATGCCAAGAACCACCCACTGACTTGGCTGTTGGGATATGATGGTCTGTCTATAAGCCAGCTCATTTTTGGCACTTAGTGCAGATTATTGCAGTACATCAGCAAAAGTGACTATCAGGCTTTTGGTCAATCTTGAATGATTGCAGGAGGCAAAGGAATGTTAGACTTGTTAACATATGTTTAAACGCAAATAGCAGAGGCCAACAGATTGCCCTATATTGTGTATTTTTTCCATGCTTGATGGATACTTGGACATGATTGAATTAAGACCAATGGATGCCCTAAGCACAGCCCAAAAATGGTGCCCTTACTTCACTGACAAGATCTTATGACCCAATAAATGCTGAAAACTAAAGTCATGCGTGGCATTGAAAAAAGTATGAGGTCTTTGGATGGGGGACTTCCTTTAGCCCCAAGAACATGTTTATTTTGCTTAACCAAGGGTTGGACGTGGCATTTCTAAAGCTTTAATTGCCTTGGAGGAAGCTCCTCTCTTTTGAATGTTACAGGGTGTCCTGGGGTGGGGGCGGCGATTCCCAGGGTGATCGGGATTGGAAGAGGACGACGAGGCATAGGGCCATATCAGGTTAAGGGCAGCACCCGACATTTAAGGCGGTTTGCGTTCCGACCCTATGGCCTCCTCCCAAGGGGGCAATGGAACCAGGATCCCTGGGCTTAGGTTGGTGTATTTTAATGCCAGGTCTGTGGCTAACAAATCGTCCCTCCTCCGGGAGATCATTGAGGAGGAGGCTGCGGACCTGGCTTGCATCACTGAGACCTGGTTGGGCCCAGAGGGGTGTCCCTCTGGTTGAGTTATGCCCACCAGGTTTTGGTCTTGCACGCCACGAGCTCAGGGTAGGGGTGGTGGGGTGGCGTGGTTATTCGGGAGACCTTGTTTCGAGGGAGGTCTCTGTTGCAGAGATGGCGGAGTGAGATCCTCCTCCTGAGATGGGGGCCAAATGGGGTGGTGGGCTTGCTGCTAGCATACCTTTCCCCAGCTGTGTGGCAGCCTGGGCTCCTCGATCTCCTCTCGGGGTGGCGGTGGAGCTCCCGGACCTTATGGTCTTGGGGACTTCAACTTGCCTTCCTTGGGGGGTCGTGTGGCCCAGGAATTCATGGCTTCTATGGAGGCCATGGGCCTGACCAGTTGATTCAAGGTCCTACTCATGGAGGGGAAATATCTGATCACTATCTCACTACGACGGCTGGTCTTCCAACAGGCAACAGGCCCCCCACTGCTGGGATGAGGAGCCACCTAGATGGTTCCGCCCCAGGCGCCCTAATGGACCCTGAGAGGTTCCAGGCAGAACTGGGGTTCTTTCCTTCTTCCCTTGCTCACAGCTCTGCCGAGGATCTGGCAATAGCCTGGCAACGGGCTGCGTCGGAGGCCCTCGACAGGGTTGTCCCCATCGTCCCCTTGTGCGTCGTGGATCTCGGTTAGCTCCTTGCTATACTGAGGAGCTCCGGGGATGAAGCGCCATCGAAGGGGTTTAGAGAGCAGGTGGAGGTCTACCGTTCCCAATCTGACCGAGCCCAGCTGAGAGCCTTTATTAGGACTTACCTGGTAGCTATGAGAGAGGCAGAAGATCTATCTCTCCACTCTCATAGCGTCCCAGATAATCGCCCGGCCGCCCTGTTTCGGGTTACTCGTTCCCTCCTTCTGCTAGAGGGGGCGGACCGTTGCGGGGTAAGGCCAAGGAATTTGTTCAATATCTGTCGGATAAGATTGCTCGTATTCGGGACGGGTTATCCTCCGATTTGCAGTGGTCTGAGGAAGGGGGTGCAGGAGTCTGGTTATCTGGGATGAGTTCGATCCGGTTTCCGAGGATGAAGTGGACAGGATATGCGCGTATGAGTTCCACCACATGTTTGTTGGACCGTGTCCCTCCTGGCTGGCTTATGCCGCCAGGGAGGCCACCTGCGGTTGGCTCGGGCAGTTATCAACGCTTCTTTAAGGGAGGGTGTCTTTCCGCGCCTTGAAAGAGGCGGTGGTGAGGCCCCTCCTGAAGAAGCCTGCCCTGGACCCGACTGTGTTAGACAACTTTCGTCCAGTCTCCAACCTTGTTTTTGGCGAAGGTTGTTGAGAGTGTGGTGGCTCAACAGGTTCCGCTTTTCCTGGATGAAGCGGACTACCTAGATCCAGTATCAATCGGGCTTCCGACCTGGGTATAGCACGGAGACGGCATTGGTCGCGCTGATGGATGATCTCTGGAGGGCTCGGGATAGGGGTTTTCCTCTGTCCTGGTCCTATTAGACCTCTCAGCGGCTTTCGATACCATCGACCATGGTATCCTTTTGCGTCGCCTTGGGGGTTGGGAGTGGGGGCACCGTTCTTCGGTGGTTCTCCTCCTACCTCTCGGGCTGATGCAATCGGTGCTGACAGGGGGTCAGGTCATCCCCTAGGGTACTCTCTTGTGGGGTCCCTCAGGGGTCGGTCCTTTCCCCCCTTTTATTTAACATCTACATGAAGCCGCTGGGTGAGATCATCCGTGGTTTTGGGGTGAAATTCCATCATACGCTGATGATACTCAGCTGTACATTTCCACCCCAGGCCAGATCAGTGATGCCCTCTCCCTGATGACCCGGTGTTTGGATGCGTACGGAACTGGATGAGCGGAAACATGCTTCGACTCAACCCGGCCAAGACTGAGTGGCTGTGCATACCGGCGTCCCGACCCAGTCAAGATTATCCATCTTTGGCCATAGGGGAGAGGTGCTGCCCCTGTGGATAGGGGCTGAATCTGGGGGTCCTCCTGGATGTACGGCTCGGTTGGAGGAGCAGGTGGGGGCCGTTGCCAGGGGGCCTTTGCCCAGCTCCGTCTTGTTCATCAACTTCGCCCTTTTCTGGATCGGGACGCCCTGCGCACGATCACTCATGCCCTTGTTACCTCTAGGCTTGACTACTGCAACGCTCTCTATTTGGGACTGCCCTTGCATACCATCCGGAGATTGCAGCTGGTGCAAAATGCGGCGCGCGGGTGGTGATGGAGTTACCGGTTCTCCCATGTGACCCCCTCCTGCGCGGCCTGCATTGGTTGCCGGTTGCGCTCGGGTGAGATTCAAGGTTTTAGTGTTAACATACAAAGTCCTTCACGACATGGGTCCTCAATATTTAAGGGCGCCTTCTTCCGATGTCAAACACCGATCGCCCTGTTCGAGCTCATAGGCAGGGACTCCTCGGGGTTCGTCGGCGGGCCAATGCCGGCTGGCGGTTCCCCGGCGACGAGCCTTTTCTGTAGCTGCCCCTGACCTCTGGAATCAACTGCCTTTGGAGCTCCGCCTGGCCCCTGACCTCCGCACCTTCCGCCCTGAGTTGAAGACCTGGTTATTTGACCAACCGGCTGTGACCCTTTGGGAGGGTTATTTTTAAATTTTTAATTCATTTTATAAATATTTGGGCTTATAACTCTGATTTAATCATTTTTTAATGTATTTATTGTTCTTTGCTTTTTAGTTGTAAGCGGCCCCGAGTCTTCGGAGATGGGGCGGCATATAAGTTCAAATAATAAATAAATAAATAAATATTTCAACAGCTTACCTTTCTATTTGCCCAAGACTTTATGTCAGTTGGTTAGTTTTAAATATCTTTAGAGTTCTGAATTTTATGACTTTGACTGCATTCTGACACAGTAAGTAAGTCAGGAAGCACATGAACAAAGTGTAAGTGTGAACTACAAGATCATAGCCACCTATAAGAAGTGGGGAAAATAACTAGGAATTTACATTTTCTATACACACTTTTTACATGTGATCCATTTAACTAGATAGGGTGAGTTGCATCCAAGAAAGCTAGCAAATGAAACCCAACATTACTTTGCAGTCTTAATACCCTGGAAGATCATACTTCATGTTTCCATATAATTATTATCAATTGTCCATGAAATTACAAGTCACTTTTAATTTCTGATTTCAAATTTGGCGATAAATCCTAGCTTGCTTGGAAACAAGTAATCATAATTGTAGTCGATACTTCATATATATTGAACATATTAGATGGATGTTAAAAGGCACAAAGCTTTGTTTGCTGGCCACACCCACCATTTTGATTTAGATATACCTTTCCCTACATATAGCTTAATACTGGGTACAACTGCAGCCATTTTCAACTACAATTAATCAACAATATGGTGTGTGGGTGTGTGCATGTGGGTGTGTATACTACCCAAAGATGAGCATCATGGAGTAATAAGCTCAGTTGATAAAGAAATGGCAGTAGCTATTTGCTATTTAATAGCTACTTGAGGAGTAAACAATATGGGTGCCAGAATCCCCAAACCCCCAAAGCTATCATCATCATCATCATCATCATCATCATCATCATCATCATCATCATCATCCCATATGGAACTGACATATCAGAATCCAGCAGAAAACAAGATAAAATAGAAAAATAAATGGCCTGCTGATAAGAGACAAAATCAAAACTTCAGATAATTGGCAAAATTGGTGGCTCAGGCTGTTAATTGCCTGCACTTAAATTCCAGCTGCCTACAACTGCTGTAGGCTCGAATCCCACCAGGCTCAAGGTTGACTCAGCCTTCCATCCTCTCGGGGTAGGTAAATTGAGGACCCAAGATTGTTGGGGGCAATTAGCTGACCTTGTAAAAATGCCGCTTAGTAATAAGCAGGCATATACAATGGAATGAAGGCTATTGCTGAGCACACTGGGTTGCATCCCAAAATTGTAAGCCGCCCTGAGTCTCCAGAGAAGGGCGGCATATAAATGTAATTAAAAAAATGCACAAGGACACACATTTGTATGTATCCAAAAACTTCTAGCCATTGGTGGCCAGGAAAGGTCATTAAACAAACTTTCTTAAGTTGCATAAATGCCTACAGTGATGGCAGTCACTTTGTGCCCCAAGCAAACATATCCAAATAATCATCCAGCTGTGAGCATTTCAGGGCATTCGTGATTGGGATCCAGTTACTCTGCTTTGCCACAGTTACAAAATCCTTGACTGTTATTGCTGTTAATAACACAGCTTTTGTACATATATCTGTATAGCAAATTTAGTGCTGTAAACATTATTTGTAGACATAGCTGATTCTGTCAATTGTATTTGTGTTGAAGCTTTTGTGTAACCGATGGCAAGTTCTGTGCAGCCCCAGTATTTATCAGCTCAGTAGAAAAGGTTATATACATAATAGTGATCCTAATATATACATGCTGCATCTATTTTTAAAAACGTGCACATTTTCTAAGCCTTTTCTGCAGACAAAGATGAAGATTCTTTGCAGAGATTTTTCTCCAACATTCACAGTTTTCTATTTTCCATTATACATGCTCTGCACATACATACAAACATATACATCCAGTCAAAATTTAAAAACTCAAAATATCTCTTTAGAGATGTGAAACAATGTAGCACAATACCATATTATTCCTCTAACTGAGAATTATTATATCCAAATGGCATGCTTAGAAAATCAACAGTAGTTTGGCTGATATAGTTTCATGAAGATAATAATGTCTACATTTTTCTTGTCATCAGCTACAAATCTTCCCCAGACTGAGGTTAGGAATTTTGTTCTTCTATTAAATATCAGTACCATTTTATAAAAAAGTGATCACCATGAAGCTGAATATATCTATTATTCAGAAATACAATATTGAAGTATTAAAGCCCCTAATATTCTAACTGTTGCGTCCTTGCATTTTATAACACATAATTGCAGAGTTTGCCTCTTATCTAGTGTGTAATTACCAAAGAACCACAACTAAGCATTCAAAATTCCTTTCATGTTGTGCAGTGTATAGACCTGAAAAGCTACTAGTACGATAATTCTACATTATTCTTAATGTAGAATTAAGAATTCATTTACAGATTTGGGCAAAATCCAAGTTAAAACAAAAATTGAAATAGCATTCACTGATTCCATTTTTTCCCACTTTTCTTTCTTGTTAGTTTAGTTTGTTATTTGGGTGCTAAAGTGTTATTATGAGGAAAGGCAAAATATTCAGTACTAATATCTCTGGTAAGATATGTTTTTTCTAGTGTTAGTCATACACGATAATTTGTCTGCACAGGAATTACTGGAAATGTAAACATATATTTAAGGTTGATATTCAAATATCCTTCAGAACAAAATTGTTCTCAGTAGAGGTGGTAGTCAGCAGGTTCTGACCAGTTCTGGAGAACCAGTAGCGGAAATTTTGAGTAGTTCAGAAAACCAGCAAATACCACCTCTGACTGGAGATTTTACAGTATCCTTCCCCTGCCACGTCCATCAAGCCACGCCCACAGAACCAGTAGTAAAAAAATGTGAATCCCACCTCTGGTTCTTAGGTCCACGGTTCAAATTTCTGAAAGGGAGATCTCTGGGTGCATTTGGTTTAGAAGGACAGCTGTACTTGGAGGTTTTTTAAAAAAATTTAATTTTTAATTTTTATTTTTTAATTACATTTATATGCCGCCCTTCTCAAAGACTCAGGGCGGCTTACAATTTTTGGGATACAACCCAATGTGCTCAGCAATAGCCTTCATTCCATTGTATATGCCTGCTTATTACTAAGCGGCATTTTTACAAAGTCAGCTTATTGCCCCCAACAATCTTGGGTCCTCAATTTACCTACCCCAAGAGGATGGAAGGCTGAGTTAACCTTGAGCCTGGTGGGATTTGAGCCTACAGTAATTGTAGGCAGCTGGAACTTAATACAGGCATTTAATAGCCTGAGTCTATAAAGATTCTCAGCTAAATATGTTTATGAAGTCCCTGCATAATTTTATGTTGAACTAAATGGTAGCTCAATAAGTATCGACATTTGTGGAATATAAGGGGGACGGGCCGAGGAATTTAGTTATCACTTGCTGGATAAGATCGCTCAGATCCGGGCCGGCCTGGACTCCGACTGGCTAGAGTCAAATGCGGGAGTAACGATGGGTCTTGTTGTTACGATCTGGGATGAGTTTGACCCTGTGACTCCAGATGAAGTGGACAGGGCCATGCGGAGGTTGAGCTCCACCATGTGTTTATTGGACCCGTGTCCCTCCTGGCTGGTTTACGCCGCCCGGGAGGTTACACGAGGCTGGCTCCAGGCAGTGGTCAGTGCTTCGTTGAGTGAGGGGTCCTTCCCTGCCACCTTGAAGGAGGCGGTGGTGAGGCCCCTCCTCAAGAAGCCAGCCTTGGATCCAGCTATTTTAAACAACTTTCATCCGGTCTCCAACCTTCGTTTTGTGGTGAAGGTTGTTGAGAGCGTGGTGGTGTGTAAACTCCCGAGGGCCCTGGAAGAAGCTTCCTACCTTGATCTGCACCAATCGGGCTTCAGGCCTGGGTACAGCACAGAGACGGCATTGGTTGCGCTGATGGATGATCTCTGGAGGGCTTGGGACAGGGATATTCCTCTGTCCTAGTCCTATTAGATCTCTCAGCGGCTTTTGATACCATCGATCATGGTATCCTGTTGCAACGCCTCGGGGGGCTGGGGGTGGGAGGCACTGTTCTTCAGTGGTTCTCCTCCTACCTCTCGGGACGTTCGCAATCGGTGTTGACAGGTGGGCAGAGGTTGGCTCCGCAGCCCCTCGCTTACAGGGTGCCGCAGGGGTCGGTCCTCTCTCCCCTCCTGTTCAACATCTATATGAAGCTGCTGGGCGAGATCATCCATGGTTTTGGGGTGAGGTATCATCAGTATGCTGATGATACCCAGCTTTTCATCTCCACCCCAGACCAACTCAGTGATGCCCTCGCCATGATGTCCTGGTGCCTGGAAGCGGTGCAGATCTGGATGGGGAGGAACAGGCTCCAGCTCAACCCAGCCAAGACCAAGTGGCTGTACATACCGGCATTTCGTATGATCCAGGAAGTTCCACCTTTAACCATGGGGGGAGATGTTGCCCCCCATGGAGAGGGCTCGCAACTTGGGTGTCCTCCTGGATACACGGCTCAGTTTGGAGGAGCAGGTGGGAGCCGTGACCAGGGGAGCATTCGCCCAGGTTCGCCTGGTGCTCCAGTTGCGCCCTTACCTGGAACAAGATGCGCTATGCACGGTCACTCATGCGCTTGTTACGTCCTGACTCGACTACTGCAATGCTCTCTATATGGGGCTGCCCTTGCAGACCATGCGGAGGCTTCAACTGGTGCAGAATGCAGCTGCGCTGGTTGTGATGGGAGTTTCCCGATAGTCCAATGTTACACCCCTCCTGGGCGAGCTGCATTGGTTGCCTGTTGCCCTCCGCATGAGATTCAGAGTGCTGGTACTTACCTATAAAGCCCTATATGGCTTAGGGCTGGGGTACTTGCGGGAACGCCTCCTGCCAGCATCGAATTCCCATCGCCCGGTGCACTCCCACGGGCAGGGCCTCCTTGGGGTGCCGTCGGCCAAACAATGTCGGCTGGCGGTCCCTAGGGTAGGGCCTTCTCTGTGGGTGCACCCACCTTGTGGAACCAGCTTCCACTAGAGCTCCATTTGGCCCCCAACCTCTGTTCCTTCCGCCGTGGCCTAAAGACTTGGTTATTTGAACAAGGAGGGGGGGTTGGGTTAGTTTTAAATGTTTGTTCTGGTTTTAGATAATTTATTTGGTCGTATTGGTTTAATATTTTTTTAACTTTTTAAAATTTGTTATTGTATGTTTTTTATGATGTGAGCCACCCTGAGTCCCCAGGGAGATAGGGCAGCATATAAGACCAAATTAAATGCTTAAAAAAGGGGGGGGGAAGGCCTTATGCATTCATGTACCCCAGCCTAACTAAACTGTAATGAAGTGAGGCAAATACATGAATAGGATCACTGCCTTAGACATAGCAGAAAGAGAGAGAGTTGGAGTGGTGGTGGAGGGAGAACAATGATCTATGGTTATAAAATATTAGATTCGATTATCATGGAGCCATGGATAGATTAACCAGCTGAAATATTTTATTTGGTAGTCCATTTCATTGTCTATTTCCTTGCAATGTAATAGGTTTATGGTTCCCCAACTAAACATAATGCTGGGGAATTTCCAATGGAATTTTTTTCAGTTAATCAACCTCACCACAAGGCAATAAGAACGTTTAGCACTGATAAGTTATATTATAGTGCCATGAAAATTCCTGGATCAAAAGACTGCAATGTTTAACTGAGTTCTTATCTCAGAACTGTTCATGAACCCAAACTTTAATAGAGGTAGGGGGTGCATTAAAAAAAGCTATAAAAATGAAAATATCAGCCATGTTGTAAAACCAAAAATTGTGTGTGGTGTAATTTAATAGAAAAGATGTGTAGACCAGCATATTGGGCATGACCCTTTAAAAAAAAAGAATAAATAAGAAATAATGCTTTTGTTCAATTGCATTTGCAAGCCACGATGAAGATGTCTAAATACTCTTAAATAACTGACCATTAACTGAGCAACAACTAATCTGCAAGGTCCTGCTAAATTTCCATCCAGGTATCATCCTTCCTCCAATGTTCAGGACTGGAAACTGTTAATTCTAGGCACAAGAATCCTTTAACAGTTTTTATGAGAAAGAATAGTGACTTTCAGTGAGGCAAGGAAAACCAATACCCATTTTTTCCCTCACTCTGCAGATATGGGAGCATTACAATCAAAAAGGCATTTGGATGTAATATCCAGACTGCCAAAAGTCTCTCTGGAACAAATACAGATCTGGAGATTGCCCATATGTACTCTAGACAGCTGATTTTTTTTTTAATTATTTTCCATTAGATAATTATATATTGTACATGGCCAAAAACAAAACACACCATTGGGGCATAAGGGCAATATTTTTTAGTATTAGTCTCCAGCATCTTGTGCATGGAGAATATTTATTTTAGACAGCTGATTTTTGTGAACAGTCAACAGAAACAGATTTACAGCCCCTTGCAATCAGCTGGGAGTAGTGGATTCCATCATACTCTGATATATAAATGCAGCTTTTCACAGACTTTATTTTGCTTTACTTTTGCTTTATTTAGACTAAATCTTATCTTTTTAATTACTTTAAACCCTTACTTTTTATTGCCTTTAAGATCGAAAAACCTTGAAAACCACAAACCTATCAGTTGCTGAGTGAGTTTCCGTTTAATCCCTTTAAAAAGAAAGAAAATGATGTCTTTTCAACAAGGTAAGTTTTTAATTTATTTTTTGCAATATACAGCAAAGAGGTGGCTTTAGAGCTGTTTTTTAGGGGAAAATTCTAATGCTAAGGCTTAGTGAAACCTTTAAATTTAAAGAAAGATTTGGGAAATTAATTACAAAGATCCTCTTGTGTGGAAAATACCTGTGTTATTTACCTTTCAAATACAAACAAGACTTTGAAGGTTGATGACCAAAGCACATGATGCCTATTTTAAAAGAAATGTTTGATTTTTGGGCTTGTAAAATGCTCAAGCTTTTTTACTCTTTAACCAAAAGTTGCTGCTGAAGATAAGCAAACTCCTCTAAAGATTAACAAAGTGGCCTTTGAGTTGGACTTAAAAATTGTACCTTACAGATACAATAAAAGAGATGGAAATCCTGAATTTACAAACGGAATTCATTTATCATTGAAAAATAAAAAGGATATAGCAACAGTATATGAGAAGACCAAATTGAAGAGACTGGAGTTATTTCATGGAGATTACAAATGGACTTTGATAAAGATGTTAAGATGTTCCAGAGAAGAGCAAAGATAAAAAAAAGAAAGCAGGAGTTACAATTTTACCTATAGTACTTAAGGATGGCTGGAAGGAAAAAGAAATAAAAAAATGGTTTATTTGACTATGGTTAAATGAATTCCTATTTTGATTGTGTTGGATGTGCCTGTTCTCACAAAAGACCTTCTCTCCATGTTTTTGATGATAAAGCCAAGAGCCCTTAGGAGGGATCCATGCTTTTGGAACTGTTTCAGAAAGCTATCTCTCCAGAAGGCATTCTTCCCTGTTTATCTCAGCATGCAGACCTAGCAAACCACACAGGCAAGTAAACAACAAAAATGACATCTCTGCATATATTCAGGAGAGACACAGAAGGAGGAAAGCGCACATAGAAGGTGACAGCTTTTCCTGTCCCCATCACTGCAGCTGTGCTGATTGGGGTAAGACTAAATGCCTATCAGTGTGGGATTATATAAATGTATAGGCTTAGAAAGTATATATTGGTATGGGGCATCAAAGCCAGCTAATAACTACGATGTGTATTTGTCAGTCTTGGAAGCCATATTTTATTTGGAAGCTTTGAGGCTTCCTCGTATTTGGAGGGAGTGGTTTTTTGTTATTGTTGTTGTTTAGTTAAGTCCTCACTAAAGTAGTAGCAAATAATCATTCTGCTCTCAGATGAACTTGGTCTCATAATTCTTAATATGGACATTAACTGTTATGTATGTAGGTTTAAATGTTATTGGTTTATTTGAACTGTTCTTGTAAAATGTCAAATGGTATTCGTTTAAATAGTGCGGGAAGAAACCCTGCACTCCCATTGGCTGGCAGCTACGGCTGCAGGCTATAAGAGGCAGCCGTAGCCAAGCCAGGACAGGTACATTCGAGCTGTAGTCACTTAATAAACTCTTTGATGGAACTCCTCGCGTCTGACTCTTCATGCAAACTTAACACTGGCGACGAGGATGGGATTTCCCTGAAGAGAAGACGACGCAAAGAACAAGCAACAGAGCGAGATGGCTGCGCTGAACACCCCAGCACCGTTCGATCCGGCGGAAGACTGGGAATCGATATGCGGATCGCTTCCAGATGTATCTGGAAGGGAACGACCTCGCCGGCATCCCTGAGAGACGGAAGAGGGCGGTCTTTCTCACGCACTGCGGTCCGGCAGTCTTCAAAATGGCTAAGGCGTTAGGGAGCTGCAGAGCTGAAGGTAATGGAATGGTAAATTGAGGACCCAAGATTGTTGGGGGCAATAAGCTGACTTTGTAAAAATGCTGCTTGGGAGGGGGGGCAAAAAAGCCCTAGTAATAAGCAGGCATATACAATAGAATGAAGGCTATTGCTGAGCACATTGGCTGTGCTCTAAAGATTGTAAGCCGCCCTGAGTCTCCGGAGAAAGGGCGGCATATAAATGTAAATAAAAAAAAAGTAGAACTCACCATTTGTCCTGACACCATGTGTTCTCCATTGCTCACAAGGGAAGTATGGCAATGACCATATATACCACAGAATAATTGTGTAATTCCAAGGTACAGTCTTAGTTAAGAATGCTAAACTGAATATTCAACAAATCTAAACTTGAACTGTTGGCTCAAATCAAACCACATGTTTATTGGACCCGTGCCCTTCCTGGTTAGCTTATGCCGCCAGGGAGGTCACCTGCGGCTGGCTCCGGGCAGTTGTCAACGCTTCACTAAGGGAGGGTGTCTTTCCCCCGCCTTGAAGGAGGCGGTGGTGAGACCCCTCCTGAAGAAGCCTGCCCTGGACCCGGCCGTGTTAGACAACTTTCGTCAGTCCAACCTTAGCTTTTTAGCAGGCTGTTGAGAGTGTGGTGGCTCGGCAGTTTCCACTTTTCCTGGATGAAGCGGACTACCTGGATCCATATCAATCGGGCTTCCGACCTGGTTTCAGCACGGAGACGGCATTGGTTGCGCTGATGGATGATCTCTGGAGGGCCGGGACAGGGGTTTTTCCTCCATCCTGGTCCTATTAGACCTCTCAGAGGCTTTTGATACCATCGACCATGGTATCCTTCTGCGGCCTCAGGGGTTGGGTAGGGGCACTGTATGTCAGTGGTTCACCTCCTACTCTCGCTGTTGCAGTCGTACTGGCAGGGGACAGAGGTCCACCTCGAGGGTGCTCTCTTGTGGGGTTCCTCAGGGTCGGTTCTCTCCCCTGCTATTTAACATCTATATGAAGCCGCTGGGTGAGATCATCTGTGGTTTCGGGTGAGTTTCCATCAATATGCAGATGATACTCAGCTGTACATCTCCACCCAACCAGATCGGGTGATGCCCCTCTCCTGATGACCCAGTGTTTGGATGCGTACGGATCTGGATGCACGGAAACATGCTTCGCTCAACAACCCGCCAAGACTGAGTGGCTGTGCATACCGGCATCGCCCAGTCAGGATTATCCATCTTTAACCATAGGGGAGTGGTGTTGCCCCGTGGATAGGGCGCGGAATCTGGGGTCCTCCTGGATGTACGGCTTCGATTGGAGGAGCAGGTGGGGGCCACCAGGGGGCTTTACCCAGCTCGTTGGTTTGCCAACTACGCTTTTCTGGACCGCATGCCCTGCGCACAGTTACTCATGCCCTTGTTATCTCCAGACTCGATAC
>CM019148.1:196781394-196829691 GCA_009733165.1 Naja naja | reverse complement strand
TTTTTAAAAAATTTAATTTTAATTTTTATTTTTAATTACATTTATATGCGCCCTTCTCCAAAGACTCAGGGCGGCTTACAATTTTCAGGATACAACCCAATGTGCTCAGCAATAGCCTTCATTCCATTGTATATGCCTGCTTATTACTAAGCGGCATTTTACAAAATCAGCTTATTGCCCCAACAATCTTGGGTCCTCAATTTACCTACCCAAGGATGGAAGGCTGAGTTAACGAGCCTGGTGGTTTGAGCCTACAGTAATTGTAGGCAGCTGGAACTAATACAGGCATTTAATAGCCTGAGTCTATAAAGATTCTCAGCTAAATATGTTTATGAAGTCCCTGCATAATTTTATGTTGAACTAAATGGTAGCTCAATAAGTATCGACATTTGTGGAATATAAGGGGCGGGCGAGGAATTTAGTTATCACCTGCTGGATAAGATGCTCAGATCGGGCGGCCTGGACTCGACTGGCTAGAGTCAAATCTGGGGAGTAACGATGGGTCTTGTTGTTACGATCTGGGATGAGTTTGACCCTGTGACTCCAGATGAAGTGGACAGGGCCATGGGAGGTTGAGCTCCACCATGTGTTTATTGGACCTGTCCCTCCTGGCTGGTTTATGCCGCCCGGGAGGTTACAGAGGCTGGCTCCAGGCAGTGGTCAATGCTTAGTTGAGTGAGGGTCCTTCCCTGCCACCTTGAAGGAGGCGTGGTGAGGCCCCTCCTCAAAGCCTGCCTTGGATCCAGCTATTTTAAACAACTTTCATCGGTCTCCAACCTTGTGGTGAAGGTTGTTGAGGCGTGGTGGTGTCAACTCTGAGGGCCTGGAAGAAGCTTCCTACCTTGATCTGCACCAATCGGGCTTCAGGCCAGGTACAGCACAGAGGCGGCATTGGTGGTGCTGATGGATGATCTCTGGAGGGCTCGGGACAGGGATATTCCTCTGTCCTAGTCCTATTAGATCTCTCAGCGGCTTTGATACCATCGACCATGGTATCCTGTTGCAACGCCTCGGGGGCTGGGGGTGGGAGGCACCGTTCTTCAGTGGTTCTCCTCCTACCTCTCGGGGCGTTCACAATCGGTGTTGACAGGTGGGCAGAGGTTGGCTCCAGGCCTCGCTTGCAGGGTGCAGAGGTGGGTCCTCTCCTCCTGTTCAACATCTATATGAAGCTGCTGGGTGAGATCATCCATGGTTTTGGGGTGAGGTATCATCAGTATGCTGATGATACCCAGCTTTCATCTCCAGACCAACCAGTGATGCCCTCACCGTGATGTCCTGGTGCCTGGAAGCGGTGCAGATGGGGAGGAACAGGCTCCAGCTCAACCCAGCCAAGACCAAGTGGCTGTACGCCGCGGCATCTCGTATGATCCAGGAAGTTCCACCTTTAACCATGGGGAGATGTTGCCCCATGGAAGGGCTCACAACTTGGGTGTCCTCCTGGATACACGGCTCAGTTTGGAGGAGCAGGTGGGAGCCGTGACCAGGGGGCATTTGCCCAGGTTACCTGGTGCTCCAGTTGCCCTTACCTGGAACAAGATGCTATGCACGGTCACTCATGCGCGTTGCGTCTGACTCGACTACTGCAATGCTCTCTGGGGCTGCCCTTGCAGACCACAGGGCTTCAACTGGTGCAGAATGCCTTTGGCTGTGATGGGAGTTTCCGATACTCCCATGTTACACCCCTCCTGGGCGAGCTGCATTGGTTGCCAGTTGCCCTCTCATGAGATTCAAGTGCTGGTACTTACCTATAAAGCCCTATGGCTTAGGGCTGGGGTACTTGGGGAGCGCCTCCTGCCAGCATCGAATTCCCATCGCCAGGTGCACTCCCACAGGCAGGGCCTCCTGGGGTGCCGTCGGCCAAACAATGTCGGCTGGCGGTCCCTAGGGTAGGGCCTTCTCTGTGGGTGCACCCACCTTGTGGAACCAGCTTCCACTGGAGCTCCATTTGGCCCCTCTGTTCCTTCCTGCTGGCCTAAAGACTTGGTTATTTGAACAAGGAGGGGGTTGGTTAGTTTTAAATGTTTGTTCTGGTTTTAGATAATTTATTTGGTCTATTGGTTTAATATTTTTAACTTTTTAAAATTTATTGTATGTTTTTATGATGTGAGCCACCCTGAGTCCCCAGGGAGATAGGGCAGCATATAAGACCAAATTAAATGCTTAAAAAGGGGGAAGGCCTTATGCATTCATGTACCCCAGCCTAACTAAACTGTAATGAAGTGAGGCAAATACATGAATAGGATCACTGCCTTAGACATAGCAGAAAGAGAGAGAGTTGGAGTGGTGGTGGAGGGAGAACAATGATCTATGGTTATAAAATATTAGTCGATTATCATGGAGCCATGGATAGATTAACCAGCTGAAATATTTTATTTGGTAGTCCATTTCATTGTCTATTTCCTTGCAATGTAATAGGTTTATGGTTCCCCAACTAAACATAATGCTGGGGAATTTCAATGGAATTTTTCAGTTAATCAACCTCACCACAAGGCAATAAGAACGTTTAGCACTGATAAGTTATATTATAGTGCCATGAAAATTCCTGGATCAAAAGACTGCAATGTTTAACTGAGTTCTTATCTCAGAACTGTTCATGAACCCAAACTTTAATAGAGGTAGGGGTGCATTAAAAAAGCTATAAAAATGAAAATATCAGCCATGTTGTAAAACCAAAATTGTGTGTGGTGTAATTTAATAGAAAAGATGTGTAGACCAGCATATTGGGCATGACCCTTTAAAAAAAGAATAAATAAGAAATAATGCTTTTGTTCAATTGCATTTGCAAGCCACGATGAAGATGTCTAAATACTCTTAAATAACTGACCATTAACTGAGCAACAACTAATCTGCAAGGTCTGCTAAATTTCCATCCAGGTATCATCCTTCCTCCAATGTTCAGGACTGGAAACTGTTAATTCTAGGCAGAATCCTTTAACAGTTTTATGAGAAAGAATAGTGACTTTCAGTGAGGCAAGGAAAACCAATACCATTTTCCCTCACTCTGCAGATATGGGAGCATTACAATCAAAAGGCATTTGGATGTAATATCAGACTGCCAAAAGTCTCTCTGGAACAAATACAGATCTGGAGATTGCCCATATGTACTCTAGACAGCTGATTTTTAAATTATTTCCATTAGATAATTATATATTGTACATGGCCAAAAACAAACACCCATGGGGCATAAGGGCAATATTTTTAGTATTAGTCTCCAGCATCTTGTGCATGGAGAATATTTATTTTAGACAGCTGATTTTTGTGAACAGTCAACAGAAACAGATTTACAGCCCTTGCAATCAGCTGGGAGTAGTGGATTCCATCATACTCTGATATATAAATGCAGCTTTTCACAGACTTTATTTTGCTTTACTTTTGCTTTATTTAGACTAAATCTTATCTTTTTAATTACTTTAAACCCTTACTTTTATTGCCTTTAAAGATCGAAAAAACTTGAAAACCACAAACCTATCAGTTGCTGAGTGAGTTTCCGTTTAATCCTTTAAAAGAAAAGAAAATGATGTCTTTTCAACAAGGTAAGTTTTAATTTATTTTTTTGCAATATACAGCAAAGAGGTGGCTTTAGAGCTGTTTTTAGGGAAAATTCTAATGCTAAGGCTTAGTGAAACCTTTAAATTTAAAGAAAGATTTGGGAAATTAATTACAAAAGATCCTCTTGTGTGGAAAATACCTGTGTTATTTACCTTTCAAATAAACAAGACTTTGAAGGTTGATGACCAAAGCACATGATGCCTATTTTAAAAGAAATGTTTGATTTTAGGCCTTAAAAATGCTCAAGCTTTTTACTCTTTAACAAAGTTGCTGCTGAAGATAAGCAAACTCTCTAAAGTTAACAAATGGCCTTTGAGTTGGACTTAAAAATTGTACCTTACAGATTAATAAAGGAATGGAAATCCTGAATTTACAAACGGAATTCATTTATCATTGAAAAATAAAAAGGATAGCAACAGTATAGAAGACCAATATTACCCTTCAAATTAGACTGGAGTTATTTCATGGAGTTACAAATGGACTTTGATAAAGATGTTAAGATGTTCCAGAGAAGAGCAAAGATAAAAAAAAAGAAAGCAGGAGTTACAATTTGCCTATAGTACTAGGATGGCTGGAAGGAAAAAGAAATAAAAATGGCTTATTTGACTATGGTTAAATGATTCCTATTTTGATTGTGTTGGATATTGTGCCTGTTCTCTAAAGACCTTCTCTCCATGTTTTTTGATGATAAAACCAAGAGCTGGGAGGTCCATGCTTTGGAACTGTTTCAGAAAGCTATCTCTCCAGAAGGCATTCTTCCCTGTTTATCTCAGCATGCAGACCTATAACCATACACAGGCAAGTAACAACAAAAAATGACATCTGCATATATCAGGAGGAACACAGAAGGAGAAGCGCAGGTGACAGCTTTCCTGTCCCCATCACTGCAGCTGTGCTGATTGGGGTAAGACTAAATGCCTATCAGTGTGAGGTTATATAAATGTATAGGCTTAGAAAGTATATATTGGTATGGGGCATCAAAGCCAGCTAATAACTCTGATGTGTATTTGTGGAGTCTTGGAAGCCATATTTTATTTAGGCTTTGAGGCTTCCTGCATTTGGAGAGTGGTTTTGTTATTGTTGTTTATTTAGTTAAGTCCTCACTAAAGTATAGCAATCATTCTGCTCTCTCAAGATGAACTTGGTCTCATAATTCTTAATATGGACATTAACTGTTGTGTTATGTATGTAGGTTTGAAATGTTATTGGTTTATTTGAACTGTTCTTGTAAAATGTCAAATGGTATTGTTTAATTGGCTTCAGCTACGGCTGCAGGCTATAGAGGCAGCGTAGCCAAGCCAGGGCGGGTCCATTCGAGCTGTAGTCACTAATAAACTCTTTGCTGGAACTCCTCGCGTCTGACTCTTCATGCAAACTTAACACTGGCGGCGAGGATGGGATTTCCCTGAAGAGAGCGAGCGAAGAACAAGCAACGGCGAGAATGGCTGCGAACACCCCAGCACCGTTCGATCGGCGGCGGAAGACTGGGAATCGTATGCGGATCGTTTCCACATGTATCTGGAAGGGCGACCTCGCCGGCATCCCGAGAGACGGAAGAGGCGGTCTTTCTCTCACGCACTCGGATCCGGCAGTCTTCAAAATGGCGGCGTTGGCGGGAGCAGCAGAGCTGAAGGTAATGGAATGGCCCGATTTAGAGAAACTTTTAAGAGCCCATTCGCCCCACAAGTATCGTGCCTCATTAAGAACACGAATTTTACCGTCGGGATCAAGGGGATAGCGAGAATGTTAATGACTTGGCAAGTTTAAGGGACATTGGGGTGCTTGTGACTTTACCAACTTAGAAGAGGCCATTGATCGGTTTGTTTAGGCCTAAAAGATAAGGTCTTACAAAGCAAACTATTAATGAAACCTAAGATCCGTTTAAAGAGGCCATTGAAGAAGCTGTTTCAGCGGAAGCCACCAAGTCCTCAGCAGCCCATGAAAAAGATTAACAAGGCCTCAAGCCAGGCCTCAAGCCATTCTGATGGGGAAAAATCCACAACAGCCCATTGCGAACAAATAGACTCTGATTCTGATGGCAGTGGGCAGAGGAGGATTTTTAGACCTCAGAATGGAGAAGAGAGAAAGACTCTGGGAAAAACAGGCAAGGATTCTATTGCAGAGGCTGTGGGGGCACCCACGCACTGAATGCAAGTTCTTTGACTCCATTTGCCTACGTTGTGAGAAACGGGGTCACATAGCCAGAGTCTGCAAATCATCAGAACTCCACCATTAGGAAAAAATTCCTGATAAAGATTTTAAGCCCAAAATTTCCTTGAAAAGATGGGGCGAAATTTAGAAGCAAATGGCAAGAATGAAACTCACCAAACAATCACTATTGGTCATTCTTCACCCTTAAAAAGCAGAAAAGTACACGTGAAGGTGTTTATTGAAGGAAGGCCTTGCCAAATGGAAGTGGACTCAGGCTCTTATTTATCTATGGTGTCATGGGACACTATCCACAGACTCTTTCCCAAAATTCAGAAGAAGCATTTCCAGAAGCAAGCACTGACTCTCAAAGACTACCAAGGGAACAAGATTCCAGTAGTTGGAACAAGAGATTTCAACGTGCAGTTTAAAGGCCACACCAAGCGTTTGCCCCTGACCATCGTGGACAGGATCGCCCAAGTTTGCTGGGACTTGAGTGGTTCAAGCCACTAGGCATCGAGGTGACTGGCATCAATCACGTGAGCAGCTCTGAATGGGAGTCCTTGAAGTCTGAGTTTCCAGAGGTCTTCAGCGAAGGACTGGGCAAGTATATGGGGACCCCTATTGCTTTCAGCCTAGACCCCAAGGTGCCCCCAATTCGTTTAAAGCCCAGGAGGGTTCCATTTGCTTTAAAGGAAAAATTGATGCACAATTAGATAAGCTCATTGCTCAAGGGGTTTTAGAGCCTACTGACCACTCCAGATGGGAAACACCCATAGTCACACCAGTCAAGGCTGATGGGTCAGTGAGAATCTGTGGTGACTATAAGGGGACATTAACCATGCGCTGCAGCAGAAGCATACCTGTACCAGTTGTGCATCATCTGCTCCATTCCCTTGGCAGGGGTACAGTATTTGCTAAACTGGACTTGGCTCAGGCATATCAACAATTAACAGTTGATGATGCCACTGCAGAGGCACAAACAATTGTGACTCATAGAGGTGCCTTCAAATGTAAAGACTACAATTTGGAGTAAGCGTGGCACCTGGCATTTTTCAAAGCCTTATGGAAAGAATGTTGCAAGGACTGCCAGGGTAGTGCCTTATTTTGATGATGTGTTAATCTCTGCTGAAAATGACACTCAGCTTCAAGAAAGACTCAGAGTCCTTACAGATTCAGAAAAGCGGGTTCAAAAGTAGCAAGGAAAAGTCATTGGAAGACAAAAAGACAAGGAAGACAAATGACACTCAAAACAGACAGAGTTGAGTTCCTGGGGTATATGATTGACAAGCATGGCATCCATCCTACTGATGCCAAGGTTAAAGCAATCAATGGAAGCCCCTAAACCTCGATGCAAGGCAGATTTGCAAGCCTTCCTTGGACTTATTAACTTTTACCACATGTTTCTACCTCACAAAGCATCTATTGCTGAGCCCTTACATCGCCTGCTTGATAAGAATGCTGTTTGGATCTGGGGGGGAAGGAACAGTCAGCATTTAACAGTATTAAGAGACTAATCACGTCTGATGCTGTGTTGATACAATTCTCTGAGAATTTACCTGTTGTTCTGACTTGTGATGCATCCCTTTTGGAGTGGGGGGGTTTGAGTCACAGGCTTCCCAATGGAAGGAAGCCCCAATTGCATTTTACTCTCGCACTTTGTCCAAAGCAGAGAGGAATTATAGCCAATTGGACAAGGAGGCTTAGCAGTTGTTGCAGCTGTTAAGAAATTTCATGAATATCTGTATGGCAGGTCATTCACCATTGTTACAGATCACAAACCTTTATTAGGCATTGTGGCAGGAGACAAACCTACACCTAATATCCTGTCACCAAGAATGCTGAGGTGGACTGAATTTCTTGCAGCCTATTCATACAAACTGATTCACAGGCCTGGCAAGGACATTGGACATGCTGATGCACTGAGTCGTTGCCCACTACCTTGCCACAAGGAGGACTTTGAACTTGAAACTCACACCTTTTTCCTGGAGACCGTTGCTAAGCTTCCAGTCCATGCTGCTGAGATTGCCAGAGAGAAACTGCCAAAGATGCTGTGTTGGCACCTGTTATGGGCTGGATTAAGAAAGGTTGGCCTCTTCAAGATCTACCTCACCTTGCCCAACCTTTAAGTCCAGGCAAACTGAATTATCTGTATTAAGAGGATGTATTTTGTGGGGTAACAGGGTGGTTATTCCTGCAAACTGCAAAGGGAGGTTTTGGAAATGTTACATGAGGGTCATCCTGGGATTGTAAGGATGAAAGGTTTGGCCAGGAGTTATGTATGGTGGCCAGGTATTGACAAAATGGTTGAAAACTGGGTAGCCTCTTGTCCCAATTGCCAGGTAGTCAGGCCTGCTCCACCTCACGCCCCCACACAGGAATGGGAATGTCCTAGGGGCCCATGGTCTAGAATCCACATTGATTTTGCAGGCCCTACAAGAGGGCACACTTTTCTAGTTATAGTAGATGCATATTCCAAATGGCTAGAGGTAATTCCAATGACATCCACTACAACTGAGGCTGTCATCAAGCAGCTCAGAAAATTGTTTGTCACTCATGGGTTACCAGATGTCCTTGTTTCTGACAATGGCCCTCAATTCACATCTAACATTTTTGAATCCTTTCTAGCTCAACAGGGTATCAGACATTGCCCTCACTGCCCCTGGCACCCTTCGCCAATGGCCGGCTGAACGCATGGTACGCTTCACCAAAGAGAAGCTTCAGCAGCTGGGTCCTGGGAATATCACTGAGAAGGTTGAAAAGCTTCTTAGTGTTCAGCACATCACTCCTAGCCCATCAAATAACTTGTCCCCAGCAGAGTTGTTGATGGGTAGGAAACTTAGGTCTTCCCTTGACCGCCTTCATCCCACTTATGCACCCAACGCACCACTGGATTCCACTTCCAAAGTTTGTTCTTTTAGTGTGGGAGATTCTGTATATGCTAGGAACATTATAGGTGAACCTTTGTGGATTCCTGCTGAAATAACTCACATCACTGGCCCTCGTTCTTACAGGGTACAAACAGAGGATGGCCTCCTCTGGAGCAGGCACATTGACCAACTTAGATCCAGGTTCCCTCAGAACATCGCCCCTGTCTCTCTCTGGGTCCCTCACCTAATGTCTCTCTAGGGGAAGGAGGGAACAGGAGGAAAATCAGCAAGCAAGAATCAACCCCATGTAACGAGCCATTGCGACAGGAACCATCCCGAACCCTGTCACAATGCCAAGATCCATCCTTAGAAGTGGAAGATTGCACATCACTACCTGACTTGGGTGCTGACATTGGAATGGAGATGGGTTGGGAGGAGAGACCAGATTCTAACAGTCTAACAGGGTCTCCTTTCACAGGAAGTCCCAACAGGGAAATGTCAGCAGACACATTTCCCTCTCACTGGGTGAGAACGTTAAAACTTCTGAACCACGAAGGTCTCAACGTACATGTAAGAGCCCCACCTATTTAAAGGAATACATTAGATAGGTTGGGGTTTGGTATGGACTGAACCTAGTGGGGAGGGTGTTATGTATGTAGGTTTAAATGTTATTGGTTTATTTGAACTGTTCTTGTAAAATGTCAAATGGTATTGGTTTAAATAGTGCGGGAAGAAACCCTGCACTCCCATTGGCTGGCAGCTACGGCTGCAGGCTATAAGAGGCAGCCGTAGCCAAGCCAGGACGGGTCCATTCGAGCTGTAGTCACTTAATAAACTCTTTGCTGGAACTCCTCACGTCTGACTCTTCATGCAAACTTAACATTAACTAAATCATGTACCGAAAAGAGTACCAACAGAACTATAGCCCCCATATTTTCACACAAAGTAAACTGTTTGCTATGTGGGTAATCCACAGGAGGGCTTGATGTAAACAGATCACTCCAAAGTGGGTTTTTGAAGAAAGACACATTGTTGACCTAGCTGAACCTGATGAGATCTTTTGCTGCCAGTAATTGCCCACTTGGTCTGTGGGAATAACTTTGAGAAATAGGAGGAAAAGCCACAACCAAGGCAAGGCAACAGTCAGGTAAGTGAAATCCAGGGCAGAAATGTAGTTTGAGAAAGCACTCTAGTTCTTATGATGATAAAGGAAGTGGGGTGGAGTGCATTCAGGCTTGTAAGATTCTTTTACCATAAGTTTATAATAAAAAAAGTATTATAATAGTAGTAATATAATATAATAGTATTAACATTTATTGCTCTGATGTCCTATTCTGGTCTACCTCAAAGGACTGACAGTAACATGAACTATCCACCCATTGACAACTAGACATGTATCTTTTTGCATAACACAATAACTTGTCCTAATAAAATATTGGAAAGGCATCAGTCACAAGGCCCAATACACTGATGAGCCATTCAGTTTTCAGCAAGACAGAACATGTATTTTATATGAATCAGAAAATGCCTATACTGTACTATGAAGACAGTAGATTCCTTTATAGGGTAGAAAGACATGGAGCTGAAAGTCGGAAGGTCACATGTACATTGCTAACTCAAGCTCCAAGGGATTTATTATTTATCTATTTATATCATGTATCATTTATCTATCATCTAAGCTCTGTCTTTTTTAGATTAAAGTAGAACATTGTTGTGACTATCCTCTGCTACAAAAATATATTGGGAATTGTTTCTTTTTATATATGAGCTCATTTTTATAAAAGTAATCATGAATTCCATCCAGGTGAAGTTTTAATTATGATTAAAGGTAACCTTTGTTACAATTAAATTAGTTTATTGTATCAGGATACATCCAGTTCAAGCATGATCTGATCTGGATCCAGTTCTTTGGGTTGCAATTGGTAGTACAATATTATCTTTCCATCCCTTTATGAGAAAAATGGCAAACTAAGGGACACCGATCCTGCCTTGAAAAAATAAATAAAATAATCAAATCAATGTACAGGTGAAACTCAAAAAATTAGAATATCGTGTAAAAGTTCATTTATTTCAGTAATGCAACTTAAAAGGTGAAACTAATATATGAGATAGACTCATTACATGCAAAGCAAGATAGTTCAAGCCATGATTTGCCATAATTGTGATATTATGGCTTACAGCTCATGAAAACCCCAAATCCACAATCTCAGAAAATTAGAATATTGTGAAAAGGTGCAATATTCTAGGCTCAAAGTGTCCCACTCTAATCAGCTAATTAAGCCATAACACCTGCAAAAGGTTCCTGAGCCTTTAAATGGTCTCTCAGTCTGGTTCAGTAGGAATCACAATCATAGGAAAGGCTGCTGACCTGACAGTTGTGCAGAAAACCATCATTGACACCCTCCATAAGGAGGGAAAGCCTCAAAAGGTAATTGCAAAAGAAGTTGGATGTTCCCAAAGTACTGTATCAAAGCACATTAATAGAAAGTTATGTGGAAGGGGAAAGTGTGGAAGAAAAAGGTGCACAAGCAGCAGGGATGACCGCAGCCTGGAGAGGTTTGTCAGGAAAGGCTATTCAAAAGTGTTAGGGACTTTCACAAGGAGTGGACTGAGGCTGGAGTCAGTGCATCAAGAGCTGCCACACACAGATGGATCCTGGACATGGGCTTCAAAGGTCGTATTCCTCTTGTCAAACCTCTCCTGAGCAACGTCAGAAGTGTCTTACCTGGGCTAAAGAAAAACAGACCTGGTCTGTTGCTCAGTGGTCCAAAGTCCTCTTTTCTGATGAGAGCAACCAAGGACCCAGAGTATGGAGGAAGAATGGAGAGGCACACACTGCAAGATGCTTGAAGTCCAGTGTGAAGTTTCCACAGTCTGTGTTGATTTGGGGAGCCATGTCATCTGCTGGTGTTGGTCCACTGTGCTTCATTAAGTCTAGGGTCAACGCAGCTGTCTACCAGATTTTGAAGCACTTCATGCTTCCTTCCGCAGACAAGCTTTATGGGGATGCTGACTTCATTTGCCACCTGCCCACACTGCCACAAGCACCAAAACCTGGTTCAATGACTGTGGGATTACTGTGCTTGATTAAGATGAGAGACATGAGACCGAACAATGCAGAAGAGCTGAAGGCCGCTATTGAAGCATCCTGGTCTTCCATAACACCTCAGCAGTGCCACAGGCTGATAGCTTCCATGCCATGCTGCACTGAGGCAGTAATTGATGCAAAAGGGGCCCAAACCAAGTACTGAGTACATATGCATGCTTATACTTTTCTGAGGTCCGATAATGTTCTATGTACAATCCTTGTTTTATTGATTGCATGTAACATTCTAATTTTCTGAGACTGTGGATTTGGGGTTTTCATGAGCTGTAAGCCATAATCATCACAATTATGACAAATCACGGCTTGAACTACCTTGCTTTGCATGTAATGAGTCTATCTCATATATTAGTTTCACCTTTTAAATTGCATTACTGAAATAAATGAACTTTTGCATGATATTCTAATTTTTTGAGTTTCACCTGTAAGATCTTCAAAGCAAGATCAGCTCCTGGTGACTTTCCAAAAACCCATGTATGATTGGGGGTTGTTGTTGTTGTGTTGTTTTGTTTTTTGCATTAATTCAGAGTTTGTAGATCTGGATTTTTCATTTTCTTTTTTCACTTCCAAGTCAAGACTCTCAATTCTCAGAATTCTCTGGAGGTCTCCCATCTAAGTATGAATGAGAGCTATCCTTGCTGAATTTCTCAGCTAATATTGAGTGGATCAGCTCAATAATAAAATACATGACCAGTATCACATATCATCCTGATTCAGGAAAGTGATGAACACCAATCAGTCACTTTAAATGGAAAAATACAGATCTTGGTAGTGATTGCATTAAACCTTGTTTGTTCAAATATGATTCATAGAATGTACTATCAGGCTATGTTTTCTCAGTCCATAAAACCATGAAGTATGGAACAGGTGTCCTCAGGATTGAAAGCTTTTGTCAAATTACAAAAACAGTGTTATGCCATTGAGAGACAAACTCTGCCCCTTTCGCACACAGGTATGTCATCATGACATCTGTACATGTGAAGGTGTTTTTGTCATAAGAGCACCACCATTTTGTCATTTGGCTCCCCTTATCTCCCCCACCGATACCTCTGAGCAAAAGTTAGCAAAGCACCATGGATGGGTTCAAACATTGTGCAAAGCCATTGTGTTATTTGCCCGGCTTGGTTTAATGCAGTTGTGAACCCCCTATTGGCTATCATGCTGGTTTCTAATAGACTGTAAGTTCAAGTATCCAGGTATTTCCAAGGAGTCATTTATACCTTGGGTTCCAAAAGTGAACAAGTAACTGGATACTTGAATTTATACTCTATTAGAATCCAGCATGACTGGTTTACAACTGCATTAAACCAAACCAGGCAAATCACACAATGCCTGGTTTGGTACTTTGCTAATTGTGGCTCAGAGGTGTTTGTGGGGGAGATAAGGAAAGGCAAATGTGATAGAAACATCACCACATGTACAAATGTCATGATGTTAAGGGGCAGAGTTTGTCTCTCAATGACATGACATGTGTTTTTGTTATTTGACAAAAGCCTTCAATCCTTTGAACTACTTTGGACTTTTAAGTACTTATTTTTCCAAATGAAAGTTATAAGCCATACATCATTTCTATCAATTCATTTATCATTCCGTGTTATACAAAAACTTTCATCAGAAATCTGCATTCTCTGTTGGGTTGTTTCCAGAACAGAATTGAACTGAATGTTGAGTAACTTCATTCAAGAGATTGATGAATGATGTATCTCCACGGTTAACTTTTATATTTCAAACATAAGTGATATGATTTGATTGCTTTAATGACATAGTTTATTATACTTGCATTATAAGAGTCATCTTATATAATGTTTAGCTTCAGGGTATTATATAAAACTGTTTGTTCGGTTATACTTTCTTGCCTATAAATCCTTGACCTTATTAGAACTTGAAATCTACTCACTTTTTCTGCTAAAGTGGCAAAGACACTTTCCTCCCCCCACCCCTTCTTAGCATTTTCCTGCAAGCGCAGGTTATGAATGTTGATCTATTTGGTTGCAATGGGAATTGGCTTGTAGGCCAGAAACTGATGGCATGGGCTGAGAGTGGAAGACTTTCATGGTTAAAGCAAGAGTCAAACTCACAATCTCCTGGTTTCTAGCCTGATGCCTTTACCACTAGACCAAATTTACTTTTGTAATCTATTTGCCCATCTGTCTCTATCATTCTCATTCTCCCTCTCCCTCTCCCTCTCTCTTCCTCTCCCTCTCTCTCATATAGAAATTATGAAAGTGCTTTCTAAAATATCATCTATATATTTGATCGATGGATGAAATCTCTTAATAGTTTCTTCCTTATATTTGGCGAAGCTGGGGTTTAACGGCGGCGGCGCTTTGCAGCTGGCTGGGCAGTTTACGATTCTGCGCTTGCTGGGGCTTGGCTCCATGGAAGAGGGCGACAACAGCGGCGGTCTGTGGCTTCTGGTACCGTGGTTGCCGTGAAGGTAATCCTGTGGAGTCCCCGACAGCAAGACGGTGCTTCAATGGCCCCCCCTCTCCGCTTTTGGCTTGGAGTGGCGTTCCGTAGGGGCTTGGACTTTTTGAGCCTCCCCGAAGAGCTCCCTCCTTCCCTTTCCCCAGAAGTGAGAGCTCTGGGAGGAATAGATCTACGGGGCGGCGTGGAGGCCTGCAGGTCTGGAGGATCCGAAGGGGACACATTCGTGGTCTTGGCCTTGGCCTGAGGTGGATGAACCAGCCTTCCCAGACGGGTTGTGGGTTGAGTCCTTGGAGATGGCCCCCAAGAAGGGATGGCGTTATGGCTCTGGACCCACGGTCATGGCCGGTATGCTGATGTTGGACTCTCTCTGGATTCCTATGGACCTGATTGCCCTATGCTACCTGGGCATTTTATTTGTGATCACTGTCTTCCTGTCTGTTTTTGTCATCTGGGACTCGTTTGACACTATTGGTACTCGGTTCATCTGTACCATTTACCATCTATACCATTTGCCCGACTTATATTTTGCCTTTCTCTCTGGGACTTGGCTGCCTCCCACTGTAGTGAGAGGGCAATGGGAGGATGTAACCCCTGCAGTGAGAGGGCTGGGGGCTGTTCAGGATTTTCACCACAAGTCACTGTGGTGGCAGAGCAGTGATTGGTTTATTTGGATTCTAACCATCAGCAGCTGTGAGAGAACTGCTGATTGTGGATTGTTTCCTGACTATTTTTTATGGCCTGTCCTTTTTATTGTAATTCCATTTCTGCAATATGTCCATCTAATCCATTACCTCTTGTATCACTTGCCTTGAGATGTTTGTGCTATGCTTGCCTACTCCCTGTTAGAGCTACGGGCCCTCCAGACGGTTCCCCAGTCTGTGAAGTGGCCCCCTATGCTATCAAGAACTTACCTTAATGACGGATCTTGGGATCCCGAGAGGTGGCATGTTGCGACTAATGGGCCAAATTTTAAATTTGGAAGGAAGGGGAAACTTTTGAAATTTTTAATTGATTGTCTTAAGGGGTTAGGGAGGGGGGTAGATGGGTCTGTTCTCAGCCCGGTTCGCGGCGGGGGGGCGGGGTTGGGGGCCGGGGGCTCCGGGGTCGGAGGGGGGTCCGCAATTCCCAGGGTGGTTGGGGTTGGCGGGAGACGTCGAGGCATAGGGCCATATCCTGTGTTGGGAGCGCGCACCCGCCAGCTACGGGCGGTTGCTCGCTCCGACCCTATGGCCTCCTCCCTAGGGGGCACGGGAACTGGGACCCCTGGGCTCAGGCTGGTGTATTTTAATGCCAGGTCTGTGGCTAACAAGTCTACCCTCCTCCGGGAGATCATTGAGGAGGAGGCTGCAGATCTGGCCTGTATCACCGAGACCTGGTTGGGCCCAGAGGGTGGTGTCCCTCTGGTGGAATTATGCCCTCCAGGTTTTCAGGTTGTGCACCGCCACGGCCCAGGGAAGGGGTGGGGGGGTGGCTGTGGTTATTAGGGAGACCTTGTTTCCAAGGGAGGTCACTATGCCAGAGATAGGTGGGAGTGAGACCCTCCTCCTGAGGTGGGGCCCTAATGGTCAGGTGGGCTTGCTGCTCACATACCTTTCCCCCAGCTGTGTGACAGCAGCCCTGCCTGGGCTTCTGGACGTCCTCTCGGGGGTGGCGGTGGAGTTCCCGAGTCTTGTAGTTCTGGGGGACTTCAACCTGCCTTCCCTGGGGGTACGTCGGGATTGGCCCAGGAATTCATGGCGACTATGGAAACCATGGGCCTGACCCAATTAATTCAGGGCCCTACCCATGAGGGGGGAAATACTCTTGACCTCGTTTTTGTCTCTGAGCAGTGGCGGAGTGACAGAGGGCAAGCTATTTCTACAGCTCTGCCCGTTCCATGGTCTGATCACTATCTCCTACGGCTGGTCTTCCAACAGGCCGCCCCACTGCTGGGGAGAGGAGCCACTTAGGTGGTTCCGCCCCAGACGCCTTATGGACCCGGAGCGGTTCCAGGCAGAACTGGGGTTTTTTCCCCTTCCCTGCCCACAGCTCTGTCGAGGATCTGGTGGTTGCTTGGCAACAGGCTGCGTCGGATGCCCTCGACAGGGTTGTCCCCATGCGACCCCTCACACGTTGTGGATCCCGGTTGGCTCTTGGTATACGGAGGAGCTCCGGGAGATGAAACGTCGTCGGAGGGGCTTAGAGAGCAGGTGGAGGTCCACCCGCTCCCAGGCCGATCGAGACCAGCTAAGAGCCCATGTTAGGATTACCTGGTTGCTATGAGAGTGGCGAGAAGGGCTTATCTTTCCACTCATAGCGTCCCAGATAACGCCCGGCCGCCTGTTTCGGGTTGCCCGCTCTCTCCTTCGTTAGGGGAGGGAGCGACCCATTGCGGGGTAGAGCTGAGGAGTTTGGCCAATATCTGTCGGATAAGATCGTTCAATTCGGGGCGGGTTGTCCTCTGAATTGCAGTGGTCTGAGGATCGGGATGCAAGTAGTCTGGCCAGTGTGATTTGGGATGAGTTCGATCCTGTTTCTGAGGATGAAGTGGATGGGATTATGCGGCGCCTGAGTTCCACCACATGTTTGTTGGACCCGTGTCCTTCTGGTTAGCTTATGCCGCCAGGGAGGTCACCTGCGGCTGGCTCCGGGCAGTTGTCAACGCTTCGCTAAGGGAGGGTGTCTTTCCTGCCGCCTTGAAGGAGGCGGTGGTGAGACCTCCTGAAGAAGCCTGCCCTGGACCCGGCCGTGTTAGATAACTTTCGTCCAGTCTCCAACCTTCGCTTTTTAAGGTTTTTTTTTTTTTTTTTTTTATAAAAAGTTTTATTTTTCCAAAAACACAAACATAACAAACAAACATACAACACATAAATCCATATCAATTTCAAGTATGTCGGTCGGTCAAAAATCACAGTGCCTACCCCTCATTATTCATACTCAATATTACAAAAGGAAAAGCTATAATCCTTATTATTAATCCTTTGTCATATTATAATCTCTATATTATTTCAACAGTTCTATCTATCTTTATATTCCCAAAATACATTACCAAACTTTTTTGTCTAACCATTGATAAAACATATTCCATATCTTATAAAACTGCTTTTCTTCTTGATCCCTAATTTCAAATGTTAATCTACTCATTTCGCACAATCCAAAATCTTCTTAATCACTTCCTCCTGCGTAGGTGTCTTATCATTTCTCCAGTTTTAGCAAATACAATTCTAGCGGCTGTCAGTACATTAACAATCAGATATTTCAAATCTTTGTTAAATGTCTCTGGGACAATTCCCAACAGGAATATCTCAGGTTTCAAGTCTATATGTTGTTGTATCATTTTTTCCAGCCACATGTGGATTTTAGTCCAGTATCTTTTAGCATCAACGCAAGTCCACCACATGTGGTAGTAGGAGCCAGGTATCTGGTGACATTTCCAACACTTATCCGATTTATCCTTGAACATTCTTGCAATCCTTCTCGGGATAGGTGCCACCTGTAAAACATCTTATACAAATTTTCTTTATATGCAGTTGACATTGTCATTTTATAATTCTGATCCCACAGTGTTTGCCATCTCTCTAAATCTATCCCATAACCAAAATTTTTCCCCAAGCAATCATTGTTTCCTTAACCTGCTCCTCTTCCATTCTAACTTCTAATAAATAACCGTAAAGTTTTTTAATCATTTTTTCGTTCGTGCCCATCAAAATTTTATCTAATTCAGTTTGCTTTTTATAAATCCCTTCATTCTTAACATCCTCATCATATCTAGATTGTACTTGCAAATATGAAAACCAATTCATTTTTATACCTTGTTCTTGTAGTGTTTGCATCGATTTGAGTTCACCCTTTTCATTTAAAATCTCTTCATATCTAACTGTTTGTTCCTTCTTGTATATTATTGCATATGAAAAGCTTCAATAGTAGATACCCATAATGGAATTTGTATATAATGTTGTTTTCTGGTTTTTCCCAATTTAAAAACAAAGCTTCTCGAACATAGTGTCTTCTAAAATATCCTTGTTTTTAGTTCCCTTATACCATAAGAAAGCATGCCATCCTAGTAATAGATCATGACCTCTAAAGTTAACAATCTATTGTTTCTCAATGTTATCCATTCTTTCACCCACATCAGGCTTGCAGCTTGATAATACAATTCCCAATTTGGTAGTGCGAATCCCCTCTTGACCTTGCATCTTGTAATAGCTTAAATTTGATTCTTGGCTTTTTGCCCTGCCATATGAATTTTGATGTGATTTTATTTAAATCTTCAAAGTATTCTTTCCCAAGTCTAATTGGAATTGTCTGAAATAAGTATAAGATTCTGGGTAAAACATTCATCTTAACTGTCGATATTCTGCCAATAAGAGATAATTGCATATTTTCCCATCTTTTAAGATCTGTCGCTATCTGCTGTTTGAGTTTTATATAATTATCTTCTTTCAATGTACTGCATCTTGATGTTATATTTATTCCCAAATATTTAACTTTATTTGCAATCTGGATCTCTAATAAATCTTCTAAATCTTTCTTGCTTTTGCTAACATATTCTTTGTTAGGATCTTTGTTTTATCTTTATTAATTTTTAAACCTGCCACCATTCCATATTCTTCTATTTGTTCTATCAACTTAGGTGCTGATTTAAGTGGATCCTCTAGTATGAATACCAAATCATCTGCAAACGCCTGTAGTTTATATTCTTCTTTTTAATTTTCATTCCTTTTATTTCTTCATCTTCTCTGATAGCTCTATTCAGTACTTCTAGTGTTAAAACAAACAGCAGGGGTGACAGAGGACAACCTTGTCTGGTTCCTTTTCTTATCCCTATAGATTCTGTTAGCTCTCCATTTACCAATATCTTTGCTGTTTGATTATTATATATTGCCTCAATAGTTTGTATAAAGTTTTTTCCAAAGCCCATTTGCATCATTTGCAATATCATAAATCGCCAGTTCACATTGTCAAATGCTTTTGAGCATCTAAAAACATCAGTGCCATCTGTTTTTCAGAATGTGTTTCATAATACTCCAGAGTATCTAAAATTATTCTCACATTTTGCTTAATTTGTCGTTTTGGCAAAAATCCATTTTGATCTGTGTGGATAAATTCATTTAAGTATCTTTTCATTCTTTCTGCCAAAATTGAAGCAAAGATTTTATAATCTGAATTCAACAATGAGATAGGTCTATAATTTTTAACTTCTTGTAGGTCCATTTCTTCTTTAGGTATTAGGGTAATATAAGCTTCCAACCATGTCTCAGGTATTCTCTTTTTAATAAGACTTCATTCATCACTTCTAGAAGGGGAGTGCTTAACACTTCCTGGAAGGTCCTGTAAAATTCCGGTAGACCATCTGGGCCTGGTGCTTTTCCTGTATTTTGTTTCTTCAAGGCTTCTGTTAATTCCATCATGGTTATGTTCCCTTCTAACATTGTCTCAATATCTTCAGGTATCTGTGGTAGTCTTGTCTTTTGTAAATACTTTTCAATTTTTTCTTCTAGGATATCTTCTTGGGAGTACAGTTTTTCATAGTAGTCTCGGATAATTTTTTCTTTTCATCATTCCCATGCTGTATATTCCCTTTTCCATCTATTAATTGGCCAATTTTCTTTATTTCTCTTTCCTTTCTAATTTTATACGCTAACCACCTTCCTGGCTTATTACCGTTTTCAAAGTAATTTTGTTTAGCGCCTTTAATCTTTTGAGCGATTTCTTCCTTGTCCATTAGAGCCATTTTATGTTTAATCACATCCATTTTCCTTTTAATATCTTTCCCTTGCGGTGATTGTTGTAATTCTTCTTCCAATTTCCTAAAATCATCTTCCAAGATTTTGAGTGTCTTCTTCCGTTTAATATTTCTTTTCCTTATATAGTCAATTATCAAACCTCTTGTATAAGCCTTCATCGCATCCCAACGAGTTTGTAGAGATGTATCTTCTTTTCTATTTTCCTTGAAAAAAAGGTAAGTTCTGCCTCAATTTTCTTTTTAAATTCTTCTTCTTTCAAGATCATATTATTTAATGTCCATCTCGATCTTCTCCTCTGTCCTTTCCAGGCAACTGTCAATGGATTGTGATCCGCCCAGATCCCACTTTCAATTTGAATTTTCTGTATATCGGGAGCATATCTGCAGATGCCCATACCATATCTATTCTTGACCATGATTCATGTCTATTTGAATAAAAAGTAAATTCTTTGTTTCCAATATTTCTCTCTCTCCATATGTCTTTAATATTCATTTCTTCTATCATTTGAAAGAAGGACTTGGGTAGCTTTTTTCTAATTTTCTTTTGGTTCTTTCAGATTTATAATCAAGCTGGTCATTAATTATCCCATTAAAATCTCCCATCAGAAAGATATTTGCATAGTCTAATTCAATCACTTTTTGATATAATTTCTTATAGAATTCTTCTTGATTCTCACTTGGTGCATATATTGCTATCAGAAGCATTTTAGTGTTGTTATCTATTATCTCCACTATTAAAATCCTCCCATCTTCATCTGTATAAATCAATTCTGCAGTAATTGTATCTTTAATATATAAAGCCACTCCTCTTTTTTTACATTGCGCCAATGATGTAAATAGCTTTCCTAACTTTCTTTGCCTTAATACATATTCATTTTGCTTTTTAATATGGACCTCTTGCAGACAAATTATATCAAATTTTAATTTCTCTAATTTATGAAATATTTTCCTTCTTTTAACAATTGAATTGAGTCCATTTATATTCATTGAGATCAATTTTTCCCTTCCATTTAGGTCTTATATATAGGTTGTTTTGCTCTAGTCGTTCTAACTTCTTTTTGTTCTCTAGGTAGACCGCCTACTGCTCCAAGTTGTTCTTCTTCTTCACTTATCATTGCACCTTCCTTTGGAAGTTCCACAATCAGTTCTTCATGTCCTCCGTTTCCCTCTTTTCCTCTAAAATAGCTCTCATAGAATAACTCTGCCTTCTCCACTGTGTCGATTCTATGTCTTTGTTCCCGCCAGACAAACAAGAGGCCTTCTGGTATTAGCCATCTATAATTTATCCCTCTCTTCAATAATTCTCTGGATAAAAATGCATATTCTCCTCTCCTCTCTCTTATTCTTCTTGGTATCTGTTTCAATACCGTGACATCTTTATTGTTGTGCTTCAGCGTCTTGTCTCTGACTGTTTGCAAAATTTGTGATTTAATACTCTTCTTAGTAAATCTAATATGAATTTCTCTTGGGAGCTTATTCCTCGTTGCATATCTTGTAAAGACACGAAATGCTTCATCTATTCCATCCCTCATCTTCTCTTCCGTTATTTCTAACAGTTCTGCCAAAATCTGTGTCATTTTCTCCAGTAGATTTTCACCCTTCTCTTCCTCAACATTTTGGAATCTCAAATAGAATTCGATCTATCAACTTCACTTCGAGATTCATTATGGTCGCTCTCAACTTCCCTTAATCTGGTATTAAAACTCTTCATTTCCTTGTCTCTTTGTTCTTGCTGCTCTTCAATTTTCTTCATCCTCTCACCATATTTCTCCATTATTTGCTGTAAAACCTTTATATTTTCATCTGTCTTGTCTAACTTTTATCTGTCTTGTCTAGCTTTTCATCTGTCTTGTCTAGCTTTTTATCTGTCTTGTCTAGCTTCTGTTCAATTATCTCTGTTCTTTTTCCAATCTCACCTACTGCTTGTAATATCTTCTGTATTGCCTCTTCTGTTGTGGGAGCCGTTACTTGTGGAATTGAAGGTCTTCTACTCATTGTTGCAGAGGTTGTCAGAACCAATTCCAAAAAGAAGGAAGGAAAAAAAAAAGAAGGCCAATAAGCAAAAATAAAAATAAAAATTAGTGTTATAAAAGGGAGAAGAACAATCCTTTTAACAAGAAAAAAGGAAAAAGAATAGTAAAGGAAAAAAAGGGGTTCAATTACATATCAATAATACAACAATAATTTAGAAAAGGCAAAAATTTAAAAACTTGAATTTAAAAAGGAAATAGGATAATAAAAAAAGTCCAATAGTTAACTATCTTGTTTCCAATGCGTAGAATAAAAAAAAAAAAAACCAACTCTCAAAAGAAAAAGGCTAAGAGTTAAAAAATAGGAAGGTATCAATAAGAAAAAGGATAAAAATAGTAAAATAGTAAAATTCCCTTTAGGAATAACAAAAATATTTTTAGGGGCTCAAATTATAAAAATTAAATTCCAAACAATAAAAAGTCTTGGCAGGAAGCAATATCACTCTTTATTCCATTGCCACTATGCAGAGTCCAGAGCTTAACTAGTGAAGGCAGGAAGATAGCAGCTCCTCTGTTTTTGCCTCTCGAAGAGATCCAATTCTTTTATTTTAAAAAGCTCTCCAAGGTCATTTTATTCTTCAGTTCCAAACTGAAGGCTCAGAGATATTCCAAAAGCACCTATCCAGCACTTTCTAATCAACGGAGCCTTGGATACAGTCCTTGCAAGTGTGTATGTTTATATAAGATAACAGGTCTCTAGTAGCAATATTGTATCTTACAACCAACTTTCACTTCCTTGCCAAGTGACTTCCAAAATGTATCACTTCCTGTCTTATTCAAAACAAGAAGGACAGTAAAAATCTCGGTGGCCATTTCTTATATGCAAAAATAAAAAGTAATCAAATCAAAATAACCAAATTACGTTAGAGCCCCTAATGCCAAAAAGGAAAAAAGAGACAAGATTCAACAAAATGTAAAAGGTATTCAGAGAGTCCCAAGAGGAAAAAGTAAAAGGAAAGTCTTTAAAGCCATAAAAAGAAAGAAGAAACAAAACCTTTACTTTCAAACACAATCTCTTCCGCCGCCTATTCCATATCACTCTCAATTTCACACCATTAGAGTTGCTAGGATGTTCCCAAAGGGTTAAAACAAGATGATCTCACCGACCGACAAACTTCTTCCAATCTCATTCCTCTGGAGCTGTCACAGCTTCTTCAGCCCGATGGCTGCCTCAGCGCGCTTCGGGTAAAGGGGCTGTCCTGGATCAACCAGGGACTTTGCGACATCCCTGGGATCAACAGGAGGCGCCCCCAACTTTCACCAACCCTACGAGTCAGTTTTAGCGAAGGTTGTTGAGAGTGTGGTGGCTCGGCAGTTTCCACTTTTCCTGGATGAAGCGGACTACCTGGATCCGTATCAATCGGGCTTCCGTCCTGGTTACAGCACGGAGACGGCATTGGTCGCACTGATGGATGATCTCTGGAGGGCCCGGGACAGGGGTTTTTCCTGTCCTGGTCCTATTAGACCTCTCAGCGGCTTTTGATACCATCGACCATGGTATCCTTCTGCGACGCCTCAGGGGTTGGGTATAGGGGCACTGTACTTCAGTGGTTCACCTCCTACCTCTCGGGGCGGTCGCAGTCGGTACTGGCGGGGGGACAGAGGTCCACCTCGAGGGTGCTCTCTTGTGGGGTCCCTCAGGGGTCGGTCCTCTCCCCCCTGCTATTTAACATCTATATGAAGCCGCTGGGTGAGATCATCCGTGGTTTCGGGGTGAGTTTTCATCAATATGCAGATGATACTCAGCTGTATATTTCCACCCCGAACCAGATCGGTGATGCCCTCTCCCTGATGACCCAGTGCTTGGATGCGGTACGGATCTGGATGGACGGAAACATGCTTCGTCTCAACCCGGCCAAGACTGAGTGGCTGTGCGTACCGGCATCGCGGCCCAGTCAGGATTATCCATCGTTAACCATAGGGGGAGTGGTGTTGCCCCCTGTGGATAGGGCGCGGAATCTGGGGGTCCTCCTGGATGCACGGCTTCGATTGGAGGAGCAGGTGGGGGCCGTCGCCAGGGGGGCTTTTGCCCAGCTCCGTTTGGTTCGCCAACTACGCCCTTTTCTGGACCGCGATGCCCTGCGCACGGTTACTCATGCCCTTGTTATCTCCAGACTCGACTACTGCAACGCTCTCTATTTAGGACTACCCTTGCATACTATCCGGAGATTGCAGCTGGTGCAAAATGCGGCGGCGCGGGTGGTGATGGGAGTTTCCCGGTTCTCCCATGTTACCCCCTCCTGCGCTGTCTGCATTGGCTGCCGGTTGTGCTCGGGTGAGATTCAAGGTGTTAACATTAACATACAAAGTCCTCCATGACATGGGTCCGCAATATTTAAGGGAGCGACTCCTGCCGACATCAAGTACTAACCGCCCTGTGCGATCACATAGGCAAGGACTCCTTGGGGTCCCGTCGGCTGGCCAATGCCGGTTGGCGGTCCCCCGACGACGAGCCTATTCTATTGCGGCCCCTGACCTCTGGAATCAGCTTCCCCCGGGGCTCCGTCTGGCCCCTGACCTCCGCGCCTTCCGCCGTGAATTGAAGACCTGGTTATTTAACCAAGCCGGGCTGTGACCCTTTGGGGGGGGGTTTTTATCATGGTTTTATTATGTATTTATGTAATTATATTTCAATGGGGCTTGTTAGTTTAATTCTTTTTTAATTATTTATTGTTTCCTTGTTTTATTTGTGAGCCGCCCCGAGTCTTCGGAGATGGGGCGGCATACAAGTCTCATAAATAAATAAATAAATAAATATTTATCAGGTCTATTTCCTCCATGACAATCACTCTTGGAGGTAGGTTGGGCTGAGAAAGATGCCTAAAATGGGACTAGAACTAGAACCAGAACTTAAATTTGGAGCACGTATGAACATTCATCAGGTTGACTCAGCCTTCCATCCTTCAGAGATTGATAAAGCGAGAACACAAATTATTGGGGGCAATATGTTGTGTAAACCACTTAGGGAGTGCTGCAAAGCTGTATGAAGTGGTATATAAGTCTAAGTGCTATAGTAACAATATAACAAAGAATACCAAAGAAGTTATACATTTAGCTAGAGCACCATTTAGCCTTGTCTACATTCAAAGAAGTTATTTTGCTTTAGGATAGATCCTGTTCCCCACAACCATTTTCAAAATCCCCAGAAGCTTCAGTTTTTGTTCCTCCCCTAAGATGCAGCCAAAGTGAAGCATTTACAAAATTAACCCTCTCTTCCAGAAATCAATAAGACTTAAATGTAGAATTTTCTTGAATAAGGGAAAAACGATGAGACTATTCACTTAAATGAGAGGTTTTGCAAAACAGAATTCAACAGCTATAAAGTAATAGCTTTCTGTTCTGACTACAATTTACCAGCTCTCCTGGTGTATGAATGAGCTCACAATATTAATATGCTCTTGAATGCAGAAGTCGCAGCAGCTGCTTTAAGTTTAGCTATTGAAAATGTATTTTGCTAACATGCGAATACATGTTCAGATTTAAAAATGTATCTCGCTCCTGCCTAAAGCCTTTTAGTAATTCAGGAACATTTTACAACCAACCTTACTTCAAAAGACATCTGCATAAAATATTTTGAAAGGCATCTCATGCTTGTTTTTCATAGAAGATATGTTTTTATAAATGACATCATCGTCTTTAATGTTTTTCAACAAACATTACATACTTATCAGGTTCCAAACTAAAGAGATATATTTGCTATTTAACATTGAATGAATTATTGAGGAGTGGGGGATAGCCTGTCATCTACGCAGTCTGTTCCTAGGTTCCTAGCCTATTCCATTCAATATGCTTAATTCCATAAAGCATGTTGTGAGGCCCTCTAGCACATCCATGGTTTGAGAAGGAAACTCATGGAACATCAATTTCCCGTCAGTCACATCACAACTTGTTGGAGTCCAGTTCAATCACACTCATTTTATATAAGAAAGCAGATTAATTTGCAACCATATTTAATTTAATTTAATGTTTGGATTTGTATGCCGCTCTATCTCCCAAAGGACTCAGGCGGCTCACATCATAAAAATATACAATACAAAATTTAAAATTACTAAAAATTGAATTAAACCCACGCCAAACATTCATCTAAAAACAGGTAAAACTAAATATAAAAACAAATTAAAAAAACCCACACCACCTCACCTCAGTCCAGGACGGCCTGCTGGAAAAACTACGTCTTCAGGCCACGATGGAAGGAACGGAGGTCCGCAGCCAACCAGAGCCCCAAGGGCAGCTGATTCCATAGGGTGGACGCTCCCACAGAGAAGGCCTTACCCCTGGGGGTTGCCAGCCAACACTGTCTAGCCAATGGCACCCCAAGGAGGCCCTACCTATGAGAGCGCACAGGGCGATGGGAAACCAATGTTGGCAAGAGACGCTCCTGCAAGTACCCCGGACCCAGGCCATGTAGGGCTTTGTATGTAATCACCAACACCTTGAATCTCACCCGGAGGGCAACTGGCAACCAATGCAGTTTGCGCAGGAGGGGGGGTAATATGGGAGTATTGGGACACTCCCATCACAACCTGCGTGGCCGCATTCTGCACCAGTTGAAGCCTCTGAGTGGTCCACAAGGCAGCCCCATATAGAGAGCATTGCAGTAGTTGATTCGGGAAGTAATGAGTGCGTGAGTAACCGTACGTAAGGCATCTCGGTCCAGATAAGGGCGCAACTGATGCACCAGGCAAACCTGGGCAAATGCCCCCCAGTCACAGCTCCCACCTGCTCCTCCAAACTGAGCTGCGCATCCAGGAGGACACCCAAGTTGCATACCCTGCCCATGGGAGGCAACACCTCTCCCCCCCATACCTAATGGTGGAACATCCTGGATCATCTGAGATGCCGGCATGCACAGCCACTCGGTCTTGGCTGGGTTGAGCTGGAGCCTGTTCCTTCCCATCCAGATCCACACCGCATCCAGACAACGGGACATCACGGCGAGGGCATCACTGAGTTGGTTCGGGGTGGAGATGAAAAGCTGAGTATCATCAGCATACTGATGATACCTCACCCCAAAACCATGGATGATCTCACCCAGCGACTTCATGTAGATGTTGAACAGGAGGGGAGAGAGGACCAACCCCTGGGGCACCCCACAAGCTAGGGGCCTTGGGCTCAACCTCTGCCCCCCTGTCAACACCGATTGCGAGCAACCTGAGAGGAAGGAGGAGAACCACTGTAAAATGGTGCCTCCCACCCCTAACCCCCCGAGGCGTCACAATACCAAAAGCCACTGAGAGATCTAATAGGACTAGGACAGAGGAATACCCCCTGTCCCCAGATCATCCACCAGCGCAACCAATGCCATCTCCATGCTGTACCTGGGCCAGAAGCCTGATTGGTACGGATCTAGGTAATCGGCTTCCTCCAGGAACCCCAGAAGCTGTCGGGCCCTGGAAGCTGTCGGGCAACAAAGCAAAGGTTGGAGACAGGATGAAAGTTATTCAAAATGGCTGGGTCCAAGGCAGGTTTCTTAAGGAGAGGCCTCACCACCACCTCCTTCAAGGCGGTGAGGAAGGATCCCTCACTCAACGAAGCATTGACCACTGCCTGGAGCCAGCCTCATGTAACCTCCCAGGTGGCATAAACCAGCCAGGAGGGACACGGGTCCAATAAACACGCGGTGGAACTCAGCCTCCACATGATCCTGTCCACTTCATCTAAGGTCACAGGCTCAAACTCGTCCCAGATAGTGTCAGCAAGACCCATCGTTACTCCCTCATCAGACTCTAGCCAGTCAGAGTCCAAGCTGGCCCAGATCTGAGCGATCTTATTCAGCAGATGCTGACTAAACTCCTCGGCCCTTCCCTGCAAAGGTCTTGGACGAGCTGTGGGTAAGGGAGGTAGGAAACAACCCAAGCGCCGTCTGAAATGCATGTTTAGGATATTAAATCTTAACAAGGAAGACTTCTAAGTGGGTATATTAAGGTCTATATTATACTCTTGATACTGCTACCTGGAGTGAAAAAAAAATCAGATGTCACTAGAGGAAGCAAATAGACACAAGAACCACCAGCAGCAGCAAACAACCATGCTGCTCTTTTATAATTGTACAGATTGTTGCAGTCCAAATATGGCAGCCCTAATATTTGACAAAGAGTCATGTAAAGAGCCTTCATATGGTCAGTCAAGACTATCAGTCAAATGGAGTATATCATGAATATGACTTTGCTAAAGTTTCTTACTTTCTCTTGTAAGACAATGTACTAAATGCAATTCAGTTATGTCAATGAGCATGCATTGTTTCTGTTGTGCCTAATTTACTCCTTGCATAGATAATAAGTAGGTGAATCAGGTAAATGATAGCAAAAAGTTCATTTCAAGGAGATGCAATCTCCCCACATGCACACACACACTTGCACTATAAATTGCTCTCCCTTAATGATGAAAACCAAAACCCATGAAAGAGGATGAAAGGAAGATGGAGCATCCAGAAATCTAACAAAAATGAAGAACCTGGGATGAGAGTTCATTTCCAAACACCATGTTTTCAAGTATTTAAAGCAATACACAGCCCCTTGTTACAGGATGGCGAGTTCAAGGTGTGACACAAACTCTTTGCATGTATAGAATCCTGACGATGAGAAGATGAAGATGTGATTCTTTTCTTGAAAATAAGAGAAAATGGGAGTTTACTCTAGTTTCCAAAGAGAAAACTGGAACAATTAATAAATTGGTTTGAACATCAAAAATGGAAATCTAACTAAAATCTTAGAGACCGCATATTTAGTACATACATATTAATAAAATATTAATCTAGGAACATTACTACATTTAGTTTTTATCAGAAATCAGTGATTTCTGATGAAACAATGTGAAAAATTATCTACTAAAATATGTGAAAAACCTGCTAAATATACTGTTTACAAGAAACAGACACCAAGGGATCATTAATAACATAGAGAAAACTAATTGCTGGAAATAAACACAACACTGTCATATGTACATATGAGCACTCATATGCTCAGAGAAATAGTGGAACAACATCTGTACATTGTACACTGAGAGCAAAATAAGAATCAATTATTGATTGATTTTGAGACTAAACAGTACATGCAGAAAAAAATCACAGCAAACTGGAAGAATAGTATAACAGTTATAAGCCAACCATAAATAAAGAGAGCCCCCCAATCACACTATTTTAAGGCCTGGATGAACAACTCTGTTTTTAGTAATTTCCTAAATGTCATATTACTATTGAGTACTTTAATATAAATATAGAACTTGATCATTATATTTTAACTAGCAAATATGGCTTTTGAGTTTGTCGACACGATAGTGGCAGAAAGTATGATCCAAATTGTAGCAGGCATTTTCATTATCAATATCAATGAATAGAAATAAAACTCTACAAATGAGAATGGGGATTGGTAAAAACCTGGACAATTAAACCATTAAGGAAAAGTAAAATGAACAACAAGATATATGTAATTCTGCAGGATCCAATCTGGGTTGGACCAGAGGTTTTGTCTTCCAAACTTTTGGACTTGTGCTGGAGCCCATCTTCAGGGAACTTGGAAATCCGTAGAGGAGATGGTGTTGCTATCTTCTCCAGAAAGTCCTTACATCTAAAAAACATCCAAGTTACGCAGGAGCTTGCTCTTCCTGAGACCATCGTGAACTGTGAACTGTCCTTAAATATCACATTTCGATTCTTACTATGTTACAGAGCCCCTGATTGTGACAATACACATGTAAACAAGCTAAATTCACTACTAACATGGGCAACATCCTGCCCACACACTTTTATCTTTCTTGGTGACTTCAATCTACCTCACATTAACTGGACCCTAAATGAATGTAAAACTGAACCCATACATGCAACCTTCTACAATGCTATAACAAATCTGGGACTGGAACAACTAGTAACCAACAATACTAGACTTAACAACTGCCTTGATTTCATCTTCTGCAATAGTTTGAATTCAATTTACAGAATACAAATTAAAGAACCCTTTTCCAACAGTGACCACAACATGATTGACTTTTGTCTCAACATACGTCCACACAAAAATCAACACAACAATGTGATCCCCAATTATAACTTCAAAAGAGGCAACTATGATCTTATAGACAACGATCTCTCATCCCTTGATTGGCAATTTCTATTCACTGGATGCAATACTGTTGAAGACCATTACAACATATTTTTACTTGAAGTCAAAAGAGTCATCAAACTATATGTACCAATAACAACTCCCAAAACTAGAAAAAACAGATTACTCATAACAATAAGAAAGCTTCAATCCAAAAAGAGATCACTTTGGCAGAAAAACAAATCTGGTCACATTGCCAACTTCAAAAGCCGATACAAAAATTTATGCCACCAGATAAAGACTGAATGCACCAATTATCACATTAAACAAGAGGAAAACCTTCTACACACCAATTCCACCCGCGTTTTCTAAAATTTTGTAAACAACAAACTAAAAGACTCAAGGTCCATCCCACTCCTGAAAGGACTGCAATGATGACACCATTAAAGCCAACCTCTTTGACACATTCTTTGGCTCAGTATTTGTAAACAGCAATGGATTATGTCCCGTATTTCCTAGTCAAACCACAGACAACTACAATGATCTAATACATATCGATTTACAGAAGACAATGTTGAAAAAGCACTATGCAATCTAAAACCATCTCTATCTATTGGACTGGACAGAATATGTGCCTACTTCTTAAAAAAGCTATCCACTGCCATAGCCAAACCTCTAAGCGTAATCTTTGAAAAATCTTTCAGGACCAGCTCCTTGCCAAAACTATGGTCACAAGCCACAGTTATCCCCATCTTCAAAAAGGGAGACCCCAGCCTCAGGGGTGGGATTCAAATTTCTGAACAACCGATTCTGTGGGCGTGGCCTAATTTGTGGTCATGTGACTTGCTGGGCGTGGCTTGCTGGTCACATGACTGGCTGAGTGCAGCTTGGTGGTCACATGACTGGTTGGGTCAAAAGATAGAAATTCACTTTAACCTCTTGGTACGGGGTTGGACTAGATGACCTCTGAGGTCCCTTCCAGCCCTGGATTTCTGTGCTGTTTCAAAGCAACATCTGAAGCTGCATCTAGTGCCAGAGTTTGTGGTCCTTCCTTCCTCTCCTTTTTCTTTCCCTCCCTCCCTCTATCCATCCGTCCGTCCGTCCATCCATCCATTCATATCTCATTCACATTCCTTTCCCTTCCCTCTTTCTCCCTTCCCTCCCTTTCTTTCTTTCTTCCATCCCTCCCTCTTTCTTTTTCTTCCTTTTAAGAGAGAGAGAGAGAGAAAGAAAGAAAGAAAGAAAGAAAGAAAGAAAGAAAGAAAGAAAGAAAGAAAGAAAGAAAGAAAGAAAGAAAAAGCAAGCCAGCAAGCAAGCAAGCATCTCTATGGTATTCATGGTATATTTTCAGCTGGAACCTCTTTCTACTTAAACCAGGGGTCCCCAAACTTGGCAACTTTAAGACTTGTGGACTTCAACTCCCAGAATTCTCCAGTCAGCTGACTGGAGAATTCTGGGAGTTGAAGTCCACAAGTCTTAAAGTTGCCAAGTTTGAAGACCTCTGACTTAAACCTTAATACAACACCCAGATATTTAAAGCCATTAAACATCTTGGGTTGTCAAACTTAAAAGGCCATTGGACACTCCATAAAGGTTGTGACAGCAATAGAAGTAATGAAGCAGCAGCTAGGCAAACTGCTGAATATGAATATGAATTATGCTTTGGAAATTGTGTAACGTATGCTCTGAAATTGAGCAAATGAATGAGAGACCTAAAGGTAAGCCGTTCTCTACAAAATCCACTCTGAACTTACCACACTAAGCTTGGCATTAAAAAGTAGAGCAACTTACTAGTTTTGAAGAGGAGGATATGGAAGAAAGAAAGAAGATTGGCTCCAACAGTTTTAGGAGACTGCATAGTTTTGATTACCCAGAACATTCCCAAGGCAGGAATCAATACTATATTAGCTCCAAATGTTCTATTTGCTAAACACTGAATCCAGGCATACTGGATGGCTAGATGCTCCCAGGAGACTGCAGGAAGGCCTCCTAGGCCCAAAATGGGGCCTAGCAAGCCTCCTTGGAGCCTCTTGGGAGCAAAAGGGTGGGAGGCTGGCTGCCCCCCAACTCCCCGTTTTTGCCCCCAGAAGGCTACCCTATACTTACATGGTAGCCAGACGAGCCTCGTGGGGACTTCTGGGAAGGGCTTGGCAGGGTTTCTAATGGGAGCCCCCCTCCCATTAGAAACAGCTGCCAGGCAAACAGAGAAAAGCAGGATTCAACCTATACAAGCCTCTCCACGTGTTCCTCGGCAGAAGGCAAGTGGTAAGTTAAAGGCGACTGGCTGTGGCAGGGGAGAAAGGCGACCGGTGGCAGCAAAAGGCAAGTGGGGGGGGAAGGCGACTGAGGCTTCAGAGCATCACTCACCCAGGAAGATCAGTAATGGCAGGGCCATAGCAGAAGGCAGGCAGCAATGGTTGGCCTGGCGGGCAAAAGCAGGCTGCAGGCATGTCACACATGCGCACAATGTTGCACATGTGCAATAGGGACTGACTGGGCAGAGAGCGGAGAAGCAGGCTGAAAGGGGCGGGGCCAGCCAGGGGGCCATTTTACCAGTTCTCCGAACTACCAGGAGCCCTAACATTCGGTTCTATAGAATTGGACAGAACCGGTAGAATCCCACCCTTGCCCAGCCTAGTTGAAAATTACAGACCAATCTCTTTATACTGCATCACCTGTAAAGTCATGGAATCAATTATTAACCAATCCATTATCCTCCACTTAGAGATAAACAACTACTCTCTAATAAACAATTTGGTTTCAGAAAAAAAACTAACCTGTAATCTGCAATTCTTACACTGCAAAAACATATGGACTATACAACTCGATCAGGGCAAAGCAATAGATGCAATCTACATAGACTTCTGTAAAGCCTTTGATTCAGTGGTACATAACAAACTACTCCTAAAACTAAAATCTTATGGTATCTCTGGACAACTGCATAACTGGATAGAAGCATTCCTGTCAAACAGACAACTAATGGTCAAAATTGAGAACGTCCTATCAAATTCTGTACCTGTCAACAGTGGTGTCCCCTAAGGCAGCGTTCTAGGACCAACTCTCTTCATACTCTACATAAATGACCTCTGTGATCATATTAAGAGCAACTGCGTTCTCTTCGCTGATGATGTAAAGCTATTCAACACCACAGACAATACTGCTACCCTTCAAAAAGACCTCGACTATGTGTCAGAATGGTCAAACAAATGGCAACTTCAAATCTCAACAAATAAATGCTCTGTCTTACATATTGGCAAAAAATCAGAAAATAAAATACAAGCTGAATAGTCAAGACCTTGTTGATGATCCGATCTCTGTCAAGGACCTTGGAGTACTCATCTGTAATGATCTAAGGGCTAGAGCCCACTGTAACTACATAGCCAAAAAGGCATTAAGAGTTGTTAACCTAATCTTACATAGCTTCTTCTCTGGTAATATCACACTACTAACTAGAGCATACAAAACATTTTCTAGACCAATACTTGAATACAGCTCATCAGTCTGGAACCCGCATCACGTATCTGATATTAACACAGTTGAGAAAGTCCAGCAATATTTCACAATAAGAATTCTTCACTCCTCTACTTGTTGCAGAATACCTTACACAACCGGACTTGAAATTCTAGACCTAGAAAAGCTAGAACTACAACGCCTTTGGTCTGATCTAAGTATAGTATATAAAATAATACATTGCAATGTCCTACCTTTCAATGAATACTTCAGCTTCAACCATAACAATACAAGAGCACACAATAGATACAAACTCAAGGTTAACCGCACCAAACTTGATTGCAGGAAATACTTCAGCAACAGAGTGGTCAATGTCTGGAATACTCTACCTGACTCTGTGGTTTCTTCCCCAAACCCCCAAAACTTTAACCTTAGACTGTCTACTATTGACCTCACCTCTTTCCTAAGAGGTCTGTAGGGGGCGTGCATAAGCACACCAACATGCCTACTGTCCCTGTGCTATTGATTCTTTTTATTTTTCTTATATGTATCCATTTCGTGTATTCATAACTATGTTTATACTTATACCTATTATCTTGTAAGTGATTGACAAATCAAATCAAATAAATAAATAAACTTCTATCAGAGTGTGGGGTGTTCTGTATGTGGTATTTATATGGTGTCTGTTGTATGTAGCTTTTTAGATGCTGATTGGGGTGTGTTGATGGCTGACATTTAAGTCGTTGTCTGTCATTTGCTTGTGCTGCCCAGCTTCCAAGTACTTGATAGGCTGGTGGTAAATCAGCACTCCAGTTGACTGATGAGAGGCCTATTTCCCAGTTTTCAATCACTTCCCTAGCTGCTTTTGTACATGCTCATCCAACAATCTTAGTAGCTGCAAAGTTGAATGTGTGTCCAGGTTCATTGCAGTGTGATGCTACCAATGAGTTTGGGTCTCCTTGTCTAACTACTTAAACTTGTATTCTTGCAATCTGGTGGTTAGCTTCCTCCCCCTTTGTCCTACACAGGACAATCCATGCAGGGAATTCAGTAGATTACATTGGAAGTATCCCACACCTTCAGGTGATCTTTACAATGCATAATATGTCCTCATATGGTAGCCTCTGGGCGGTGTGCTCTTGCAGATCTTAGAAGCTACATTCTACAGCTTCTGAAATGTATTTGATGTATGGTGTACCTAATTCTAAACATGTACTATATTAAAAAATGTGTTAAAGAAAAAGGCCAAAAAGTCAAAAGTATAAATTAAAATTATATATCTTTTCAGTCTCAATATTATGTTTCAGTTTTACCAATGAATTTAACCTAGATTGTACTAAATCATATTATCTTATCTGTTCTCTCTGTTGTTGTAACACATATTTTATCTCTGTTGGCAGTGATATTACAAAATTATCTTAAACCCAATTCTTTGCTTCCAACATTTTGTTCACATTCATCTGATAATTACATAAAGAATAATCCCCTTGTGATTCAACTGAATTTCAGGGGAAAAGCTGTTTCACAATTTAACCTGACAGGGCAGTGGTCAGTATAAAACATAATTTAGAAAATGATGAAAAATTTTGACAAAGTCTTGCAATTGTGACCATGGAATGAATGCCAAAAATACTGTAGAACAAGTACTAATTCTGGTCTTATACATCCTATTTTCAATTTATTTAACTATGTGTGCTAAGATTCCTTTGTGGACAAGAATTATCTGAGAGTACAGACCCACATGAACAAAAAAGCTTGGAATATAATGACAATGTTGAACAAAGCCCAAAGGAATATAGAACTACATCATAATGTAACAGCCATCAAGTGCCAGACCAATTGTTCCAAACCAGCAAATCATCAATCCAATTACAGATGAAGAAAATGAAATGGCAGGAATATTTAATAAATGAATATTTAAATAACATTTTGCAAAGGGAGAGTTAGAAAGTTCTATGAAGCATATGCAGTCATGGCTGGTCTTCTGTTAACCAGCCATCTTTGAGCAAATGCATGTTGAGGTGACAAATAGATGAAAACTAAAGTGTATCCCCCCTAAAAGAGGCTTTGTGTAGTTTAAAAGCAAAATAAACACCTATCCATTCTCCAACGAAAGTGGAGAAAAAGATGAAAAAAAAATTATACCATGTGACTGCACACATTTTTGCCAATGTTGCACACATTGTTTTCTTCATCCTGACCAACAGTGCTCATTGTGGCATCCTGTCTCCAAAAGGCTTCCAATTTATGCTATATCAACACAAAGCTGCCAATTCTATTAAAATCCCTCCTTCTGTTTTCACAGACCAATAGTCCTGTACAAGCAGGGAGATATTTTTAGCTCACACATGGGCAGAGAACAAGCGATTCATAGTTTAAACTGAATTTGTAACAGAATCTTCCTCACTATGCTCATGTTCTCATACCTGTCATGATAATCACAGTTTGAACAAAGTTTCCAATGTTTTCTAAATAGGTGCTGCATGATTTATGGAAGGAAATCAAAATATTATGCATATTATCATGCCAATATAAGTAATTGTTGATTCTCAGTTAACTAGCAACATGGCTTAGGAATGATAGATGCTGTAGGAGATTCTATGTAAGAATCAGAGGCTGCATGCAAGTGCATTCTTTATGTGGTCCTTGGCTCTCACAGAGAGGATTTGACCATATTTGTTTGCTTTTGGGAATGTGAAGGAGAAAATTGGTTCCTTAGGCCCCTTCAAGACTTAACGAATTAATCTCACCCCTTAAAAATATACCTACCAACTTTTTAAACTCACTGATCAATGTGCTACATAAACTTGAAATTGAGCAAATGAAAATTGTGCATTCTTATTCCAATATCATGAGGTTATATTACATCCATTGAGTACCAAGACATCACTGGGGTTTCCCATAGTGGTTGTGCTGATATGTCATAGTAGTCAATCAAAAGAATGCCACAAATATGATTTAGGAATGGCAGAGTAAATTCTGAGAGAGAGAGAGAGAGGGAGGGAGGGAGGGAGAGAGAGAGAGAGAGAGAGAGAGAGAGATGTAATGGGTGATAGATTTTATCCAAAGAATGTGATTGGATCACTTTATTCCTAATTACACTCTTGTCACTCTGGCCATCACTGATATTATATCTAATATTGATATTTGATTGAAAGTTACAATTGAACTGGGAAGTATTTGCAGCCATGTTAATTAGGCATCGTGTTCTGCTCATTAAAATTGACATAGTATGTATTATATTGCTCAGATCAGGAATCCCTAATCCCTGGCCTGCCAGGAACCAGTCTGCACAAGTAAATGAAGTCCTATGCGGAACCACAAAACCACGCCTCACCCGGTCCGTGGAAAAACTGCTCTCCTCAGAACCCCAATATGTTTGCAAGTTAAAAACTAAAGAATTTAAATCTTCAAGTCAAGTTCAGCTCCTGATGACTTTGTGTAGGTTTTTTCACAACAGTATAGAAATGCTTTGCCACTGTCTTCTTCCAAAGGTTTTTTTTTCTGACTTCCCAGTTATCCCTGGGAATATTCTCTGGTAGTCTTATAATGTTATCCAGGCCCAATCCTGTTAATCTTCCTAGTCTAAGAATGGTGGGCCAAGTACTTTTAATTTCAAGTGAATGAATAATGAAAGGTTTACAGGAAGCTTTTAGAAAAACCTCTCCTGATTATGTCTGGAAGAAGGTAAACTTCTGAGGTGAGTTAATTTCCTAAGTGTTCATTGATAGAGGATGCTGAAGCCAACAGGCATTAATTTGCCATTGCAGCTGTACTGATGGTAAGCAACATAATTTCAAGTCAATTAGTCACAGCTGCCGTTCTGCACCTGCACTGAGATGAACCAGGACAAGTCACTAATTTTGACAATCTAATTTTCAATATTCCTTTTGACAATCTAATTTTCAATATTCCTCAACCAGCTGACTGCTTACCCCATATTCATTATGAATAGTTTAGGCTGGCATTAAAAACTCTAACTAGGGATTTCTAAAACCATTGGACGTGCCTTAGGCTCTCTGACGTTTAGTTTAGCTGAGGGCAGTTTTTGGCTAGCATCAGCCTCCTTTGTTTTTCACTAAGAATATTATAACCCTTTGTTTCAAACCGGTTAAGCATCCAACAAGACTACGTAGCTCATCTTTTCTTTTCTTTGATTAAGATATAATGACACCAGAGCTGTAGTGGCGCAGAGGTTAAAATGCAGTATTGCAGGCTAATTCTGCTGACTGACAGTTGGATTCTCATCGGCAAACAGTTGATTCAAGTTTCCACCCTTCCAGGGTAAATTGAGGAGCCAGATTGCTGAAGGGAATCTGCTGATTCTGTAAACCACTTAGAGAGGGCTGTAAAGCACTATGAAGCTGTATATGTCTAAGTGCTATTGCTATCGGTAAAGTGACATTGGGCTACACTTAATATTATGCTGATTGACTTCTGTTTGCGCAATAGAATTTTCTCCTGAGATTTCTCAAGTGTTCTTCGGTGTCCCCCATCATTACAAACAGATTTGGAGATGTGCTGGAAGGGAAAGAAAAGAGACAATGAATGAATATCATTGGAACCAATTCTTAGTATATAGTTCTCTGTCTCAACTCCATATAAATTTCTGCTGTTGAAAGTGTTAAGTTTGCATGAAGAGTCAGACGCGAAGAGCTTCAGTGAAGAGTTTATTAAGTGACTACAGCTCGAATGGACCCGACTTGGCTGGGCTACGGCTGCTTCTTATAGCCAGCAGCCGTAGTTGCCAGCCAATCAGAGTGCAGGGTTTTCCCACACTTTTTAAACCAATCTTATTTGACATTTTACAAGAACAATTCAAACTAAACCAATGACATTCAAACCTACATACATAACAGAAAGGAAGTCCATGCACTGAGGAAATATTCTAGACGTGGAAGATGGAATCAAGAATAAGAGGATGTAAAACTTTTACCAACCCTAATGAACAGAAAACTCATAATAATGTCTTCCTTCCCACATTGTTCCTGAAATGTTCTTAAATTTTTTTAAAAAAATCAAAGGCATCTTTAAAATAAAACAGCCAAAACTATCCTTTGTGGCAAGGGTATCAATCAAAATTTCTGGCATTTGCTTCTGGCATTAAGGTTTCTCTTAAGGTGAATACTTCTCTACGTATTGAATTTGATTAGATTTGGGGGTTAAATTAGACAAGTGAAAGTAGAGCTTAATGATATGATTAATATATGACAAGATTCCTATTGTATAGTAAGATAATCTCACATTTTAAAATATCCTTCATAAAACCCTTTGCGAGTCCTTCAACTTTCCATGATATATAACAAGTTGGTGATTTTTATCATTTTTTTAGAAAAAAATCCCCAAAACATTTAAATTGTCTCCGTTTTCTATTTGTTTATTTTAAAAAAAGACAGAAAAATGGTCTTCATCAACCAGAAATGTTTACCACATATTACTATCCATTACTTCTGTGAGAACTAGGCCTTTAGTTCAATTTCTTTTTGTTTCCCAAAGGGTGGCAGAGGGAGGGATGAGAAAGAAGGAGATAAGCCATTCTTGGAAAAGATTTGACCTAATCTGTTAAATAAAAACAAAAAAGAGAGAGCAATAACTACTTTGGGTAATAGTTGCTTAGTACAGTGGCTAATGCCTGCATATTTCTCAGTACCCAAATCATGATTTACTGAAAAATAATTGCTTGTTATTATTCCCCTGGGTCATTTTTAGCTTTTAATTATCCCATTTGAATTTGTCATTCTCATCTCCAAGAGGAAAGCATAACGTTGTGTACTCCTTTTTCCTTTTGCCATTGCTCTGTCTATATCAATCACTTCCTCCTCCTCCTCCTCCTCCTCCTCCTCCTCCTGTAGAATTCATTTTTATGTTGCTTTTTCATAGTGCTTGTGCCAGAGAGAATTGGATCCAGTTTTAAATAACTTAATTGGAAGCCTGCAAATCTGAAGCCAGGTATATTAATTCACAATTTTTAGAATCCTACTTTCAACCATCTGATTCCACAGAGACCTCAGGATGGCTGACAGTAGAATAGCATTCAGTATAAATTCTGCAGTGGTTAGAATGCAGCATTATAGGCAAATTCTGCCCACACTCTGAAGTTCAATCCTGACAGGACCCAAGGTTGACTTAGCTTTCCATCCTTCTGAGGTCAGTAAAATGATGGCCTAGATTGTTGGGGGAAACATGCTGACTCTATAAATTGCTTAGAGAGGGCTATAAAGCACTTTGAACTGGTATATAAACCTAAGAGCTATTGCTATTGCTTAAAAATCATTATATTAATGAGATAAATTTAAAAAGAGGAGGGAAAATGTAATTTTAACAGCTACTAATATATAATTGAAAACTGAGTCACCAAGCCAAGCCTCTTCCACCTTTTGATTTAGATTATCGTAATCTGCTCACCATTTTCGGACCAAGCGCAGATCCAATTTATTTTCTTTGCAGTAAGCTGTAAGATTCTTGCCGCATGAGTCCTCTACAATTCCCTTCTTGTACTCCACAGAATAGCTCTTTCTTTTTGCAGCCATCTGGTCTGGGGGTCAAAATATAATTCTGTTTAAATCCACTGTACCACTATAGGACCCTAGCGCAGTTATCTTCTGTCTTAAATACTGTATTGTGCTAAGGTATCTGTGCATGTTTTTTTTTGTAGCTATGCCCCTAAGCCAGGTGAGGAACCTCTGGCCTTCCAGCTGTGGTGAAACTACAAATTCCATGATGCTTCTGTCTATGGGAGTCATTCCCATGGCTATAAGAATATTGCAGTGCATCATGGGATTTGTAGTTTCACCACCACTGAAGGGCCAGAGGTTCCCCACCCCTGCCCTTATCCATATCCTTTTACACCTTGTAACCTATAGCACCTATAGCATATTAAAACCACTGTATATACGCTTGTTTTGATATGCTTACAATACCTGTACCATAAAAACGGCACATTTTGAAGTGGTTACCGATAAGGTGCTTTAACACTGATCCACAGATGCAGCACAGTGCACCAAAAGATAACCCACAGGTGCACTGTACAGCATCTGTGGATCTATGTAAAATCAGCACTCAATGGATGTGGCCGGGCAATGATTCCTCACATTTTTCTTAGTTTTTTTTATATAAGTTTTACACATGTCTTTTATAATTGTGATGGTTTTAAAAATTAAAAAAACCTTACCTTTCGGAAGACGCGAGCCCGAGTTCTGGCTTCTGACAGGCGGAGTGCATGTAGTATCACTCCGCCTGTGACAGGAGCCGGAACTAGAAAGAAAGCATCGGCTTGTGTGGCTCGAGTGTGCACTGCGCATGCTTTCTTTCAGTGTCCCGCTGCCTTCACAGGGAAAGAACACGACTCAGTGAGTTTTTAATTTATGTATGCTTTTCTTTTCTTTTCTTTTTTCCCCCTCTGACCTGCTGTATGTAGTTAAGGGGATCTTGAGCAGGGTGGGCTGGCTGTTACGGATTCCCACATGCGGGGGGATGGGGGCGGCGCTAGGGCTTGCATGCGGATTATTAAGCTTTAGATTAGGATTTTAAATTTTAGATGGGGGTATTAAGCTTTAGATTTTTAGGCTGAATTACAGTTTTGGGTGGGTTTTTTTCTGAACTGGACACGATTTTTCCCTTCCGAGGTTTGTTTGGGTTGCTTTTATTTCTCCAATGAACGCGCATCTCCTCTGCTCTTGCAAACGCTTGGATACTGGTCCTTCCCTAAGTGGCCCTGAGATCCTGCACCCTTCCTCCCTCAAACCTCCCTAAACGGCCCAGATTCCAGCTTCAGAGTAACTGTGTCCTTTGCAGGCTGAAATTGGGATCCTTTGCCCGCAAACTTCTTGGGACCGGCGCTTTATGGTGCCAAATAGTGGGTGTGAGGGTGTAGGGGGGGTGTTTCACAGGTGCACGGTTGCTCCCTGAAAAGTCTTCCTGGAACTGGAGATTTACACTAGGTCTTATTTTCGGGGTAGGTCTTATATTAGGGCAGGTTTAGAAAATAGTGCTAGGTCTTACTTTCGGGGTAGGTCTTATTTTCGGGGAAACACGGTAGCAGGACCAGTGCCATTACTCAAAGCTTGTTTTACATTATAAGTTGGATCCAGCCAATTTGTCCCATGAATGAAGGAAAAGCAGATCCAGAAAAGCTTTCCTTTTGATTAAATATGAAAAGGGATGATCTTGACCTAGATCAACCCCTTCTGTCATTTCCAGAAATGGTCAGGAGAGTGTGGAAATATTCAGAGTTGTGGTTCTGGGGGCTGCAAAGGGATAAGGGACAAGGAATGAGTAGTACCAACGGAGCATTATGAAAAGACACTGATATAAGTATAAGGTTGGCCTCATTTATTGTGAAGCAGACAGTGTTGCAGATACAACTGGGCCATGGGGATAAAATCCAGAGATCTGCAAGCCTGAATTTTTCCCAAGTTGGAAAATCCCAGAAGATAGCAGCTGTAGCCAAAAAGCTGGAGCTCTCAGAGCTGATGTTGTTCGTGTTGTCTAGTAAAAGTAGTAATAACCACCATCATCTTCAGAGAGTTAGGTTCATAATGTTTCCAAAATATGATAATTTGAACCTGCTCACTTCTGCCTGAGTGAGAATTCTGAATTGGCTTGTTTTATGATGGAACCTAAATATCTAATGAGAAATTATGGTTCTTTTAAGAACTCTTTTAGTTCTTGGATTGTGACAACAATGGATTTGTAATACTGAGGTTCAGTATAGTCCGTAATGTTTGGGGATGATATGATAACATATTTTGTCCCAAATTTGGGAATTCAGAAAAGTTTAACCATCTGTGTAGTTCTTGGCATGCTCTGAGCTTTTCCTCTTTTCTCCTCTTCATCTTATCATTGAATCCCAAAGGTACTTTTTCAGGAAGGTACTGGACTTCCTTGTTTTTTGTTCTGAAGATGTTTTGCTTCTCATCCAAGAAGTTTCTTAAGCTCTGACAGGATGGTGGGGAATGGAAGGATTCCATTGAATCCTGAACTGATTAATCATTTAGTAATAGCTGCTAGTTAATGCACAGTCCACATATCTACTGATTTTGTTTTCCATACTGCCTTTCCAAAAATCATTGGCATCATACAGATATTTTGTACTGAAAATCCAAATCTTACTATACTTTTCTTTTTCTTCAGATACTGAGTTTGTTGCTAAACTCTGCAGATATATCTTCCTCTAATTCCCCTGGAGCTACGATTGGCCCCTGACCTCCACTCCTTCTGCTGCGGCCTAAAGACTTGGTTATTTGAACAAGCCGGCCTGGACTGAGGGGTGGTGGTGTTAGTTTTAAATGTTGTGTTGATTGGGTTTAAAACACTGTATCTGGTCTTATTAGTTTAATTATTCTTTTAACTTTTGTATTGGGTGTTTTTATATGAGCCGCCCTGAGAGATAGGGCGGCATATAAGACCAATAAATAAATAAATAAATAATAATTCAGTACAAATCTGAAACTGCGGGGTTTTTTCTCCTCTTACAACTTTCCTATTTTTGTGTCTGTAAAGAGAGATTCCATGTGCTTCCTTCACTACAGCCAATTTTTGAAAATTCTTTTTGTCATTACAATTCACAGAAGCCAATTGCCTGGCACTGAAGTCTTTCTTTGTTTTCCTAGCCTAGTTGTGAAGTTTTCAGTTTTTAGTTCTCTTCCAATATTGTTTGATCTCTGGCTGACACTGCCTTGTCTTGCAATAGTAAGAGCCTTAATCAAGCTTCCATACTTTACAGCAGCATGGCAGTCCTGTATTGTATCTGTATAGTACAGGGTAGAAGTTCAGAATGAGATACAATACTAATGAGATTTTTGCTTTCTTCGGAAGAAGGGGTTTATGGCAACGTGAAACATTTTGCAATATGTGCATTCACTTAAGTATTTTATGACTCTAAAAGGCTTACAGACTTCAACACGCAACAAAATCCAACCTATAGTGCACACCATTAAAATCCAACAACATAAAAACACACCCCAAAACCTCTAAAAGCTATGACTATAAATACATGTTTAAGATCCTCTCTTAGACTATAACGAGGAAGGCACCAACCATGACTTCGAGGCAAACTGTGTTATCCTATCAACACATTAAAAGTAGAATTATATGTTGATATCAAATGCATTATATCCATGATGAGATCTATTAAAAATGATCAACTGAAGTTATAAATGTGTGGGGCAGACTTTATGGAAAGATAAAGTCTTGCAAGTAATCTGGATGACCCCCATTGCAAACTGATCTGTAAAATGAAATGTGACCTTATACATTTCAAATATACTATATCTTGTAAATGAATCAGCCATGTTTCTTATCCTGACCAAATGTTGTTTCAGCTTGCTTTTACTCTGCCAGCCCTTTGCAGCCTCAGGACATAGGTTTTTGAAATTCAACTCTGAACCTGCATGTAATGGATTATCTGAATTCCTTCCAGTGAAGTTTCAATATAGTCATAAGATACTGTCAGTACCTATCCTTCGATCATCTACCTTCACAACTGATGAAGTTTCTTGCATGAGAAGTGAAATATCCTTCTCCTCCTGGAAAAAAAAGTCCAGTTGCCTTTTGAAAAAAGCACCTTTGAGGCAACTATGATCTGGATGACTAAGAATTTTCACAGACATAAGACAGAAAGTGCATTGGTTAATGCATTGGTTAACTTGTTTGAGGTGAGCCTCTCCTAGTCTTATTATGGTTCCCAGTGACTTTTGAAATCCTCAGTCATAGTATGTTTCTGGATTGCCTATGAGGATTGGAAGTAGAGCCTTGGTGGTGCAGGCTGTTAAACACCTAGCACTTAGTTCCAGCTGCCTGCAATTAGTGCAGGCTCAAATCCCACCAAGCTCAAGGTTGACTCAGCCTTCCCTCCTCCCGGGGTAGGTAAATTGAGGACCCAAGATTGTTGGGGGCAATAAGCTGACTTTGTAAAAATGCTGCTTGGGAGGGGGGGCAAAAAAGCCCTAGTAATAAGCAGGCATATACAATAGAATGAAGGCTATTGCTGAGCACATTGGCTGTGCTCTAAAGATTGTAAGCCGCCCTGAGTCTCCGGAGAAAGGGCGGCATATAAATGTAAATAAAAAAAAAAGTAGAACTCACCATTTGTCCTGACACCATGTGTTCTCCATTGCTCACAAGGGAAGTATGGCAATGACCATATATACCACAGAATAATTGTGTAATTCCAAGGTACAGTCTTAGTTAAGAATGCTAAACTGAATATTCAACAAATCTAAACTTGAACTGTTGGCTCAAATCAAACCACATGTTTATTGGACCCGTGCCCTTCCTGGTTAGCTTATGCCGCCAGGGAGGTCACCTGCGGCTGGCTCCGGGCAGTTGTCAACGCTTCACTAAGGGAGGGTGTCTTTCCCGCCGCCTTGAAGGAGGCGGTGGTGAGACCCCTCCTGAAGAAGCCTGCCCTGGACCCGGCCGTGTTAGACAACTTTCGTCCAGTCTCCAACCTTCGCTTTTTAGCGAAGGCTGTTGAGAGTGTGGTGGCTCGGCAGTTTCCACTTTTCCTGGATGAAGCGGACTACCTGGATCCATATCAATCGGCTTCCGACCTGGTTTCAGCACGGAGACGGCATTGGTTGCGCTGATGGATGATCTCTGGAGGGCCCGGGACAGGGGTTTTTCCTCCATCCTGGTCCTATTAGACCTCTCAGAGGCTTTTGATACCATCGACCATGGTATCCTTCTGCGACGCCTCAGGGGGTTGGGTATAGGGGCACCATGTCAGTGGTTCACCTCCTACCTCTCGGGGCGGTTGCAGTCGGTACTGGCAGGGGGACAGAGGTCCACCTCGAGGGTGCTCTCTTGTGGGGTTCCTCAGGGGTCGGTTCTCTCCCCCCTGCTATTTAACATCTATATGAAGCCGCTGGGTGAGATCATCTGTGGTTTCGGGGTGAGTTTCCATCAATATGCAGATGATACTCAGCTGTACATCTCCACCCCGAACCAGATCGGTGATGCCCTCTCCCTGATGACCCAGTGTTTGGATGCGGTACGGATCTGGATGCACGGAAACATGCTTCGTCTCAACCCGCCAAGACTGAGTGGCTGTGCATACCGCATCGCGGCCCAGTCAGGATTATCCATCTTTAACCATAGGGGGAGTGGTGTTGCCCCCTGTGGATAGGGCGTGGAATCTGGGGTCCTCCTGGATGTACGGCTTCGATTGGAGGAGCAGGTGGGGCCGCCACCAGGGGCTTTTACCCAGCTCCGTTTGGTTTGCCAACTACGCCCTTTTCTGGACCGCGATGCCCTGCGCACAGTTACTCATGCCCTTGTTATCTCCAGACTCGACTACTGCAACGCTCTCTATCTAGGACTACCCTTGCATACTATCCGGAGATTACAGCTGGTGCAAAATGCGGCGGCGCGGGTGGTGATGGGAGTTTCCCGGTTCTCCCATGTTACACCCCTCCTGCGCTGTCTGCATTGGCTGCCTGTTGTGCTTCGGGTGAGATTCAAGGTGTTAACTTTAACATACAAAGTTCTTCATGACATGGGTCCGCAATATTTAAGGGAGCGACTCCTGCCGACATCGAGTACTAACCGCCCTGTGTGATCACATAGGCAAGGACTCCTTGGGGTCCTGTCGGCTGGCCAATGCCGGTTGGCGGTCCCCTGATGACGAGCCTATTCTATCGCGGCCCCTGACCTCTGGAATCAGCTTCCCTGGGACTCCGCCTGGCCCCTGACCTCCGCACCGTGAATTGAAGACCTGGTTATTTAACCAAGCCGGGCTGTGACCCTTTGGGGGTGTGTGGTTTTTATCATGGTTTTATCATGTATTTATGTAATTATATTTCAATGGGGCTTGTTAGTTTAATTCTTTTTTAATTATTTATTGTTCTTGTTGTTTTAGTTGTGAGCTGCCCCGAGTCTTCGGAGATGGGGTGGCATACAAGTCTCATTAATAAATAATAAATTAATAAATCATGAAGTCTTAGGAAGCAGTATTAGGCACAAAATTAGCATCAGCTTCCACCTTTGTTTGCCACTGTTGCCTCTAATTTGCAGTGCAGGTGATGGCAAAACTGGTTTTATTTTATTTTGTAGGAAGGCATAAATAGTTATCTACTCATCTGTCTTTGATAAACAATGTTATGTATGTAGGTTTGAATGTTATTGGTTTATTTGAACTGTTCTTGTAAAATGTCAAATGGTATTGGTTTAAATAGTGCGGGAAGAATCCCTGCACTCCCATTGGCTGGCAGCCGTAGCCAAGCCAGGACGGGTCCATTCGAGCTGTAGTCACTAATAAAGTCTTTTGCTGGAACTCCTCGCGTCTGACTCTTCATGCAAACTTAACACTGGCGACGAGGATGGGATTGCCCTGAAGAGAAGACGACGCGACGAACAAGCAACTGACGAGATGGCTGCGCTGAACACCCCCCCAGCACCGCTCGATCCGGCGACGGAAGACTGGGAATCGTATGCGGATCGTTTCCACATGTTCCTGAAGGGGAACGATCTTGCCAGCATCCCCAAGAGACGGAAGAGGGCGGTCTTTCTCACGACCGCGTCCGCAGTCTTCAAAATAGGCAAAGGCGCATGGAGCAGCAGAGCTGAAGGTAATGGAATGGCCCGACTTAGAAAGACTTTTGAGAGCCCATTACGCCCCACAAGTATCGTGCCTCATTAAGAGACACGAATTTTACCGGCGGGATCAAGGGGATAGCGAGAATGTTAATGACTTCGTGGCAAGTTTAAGGGACATTGGGGGTGCTTGTGAATTTACCAACTTAGAAGAGGCCATGCGATCGGTTTGTTTTAGGCCTTAAGGATAAGGTTTTACAAAGCAAACTATTAATGAAACCTAAGATCACGCTTTAAAGAGGCCATTGAAGAAGCTGTTTCAGCGAAGCCACCAAGTCCTCAGCAGCGCCATGAAAAGATTAACAAGGCTTCAAGCCAGGCCTCAAGCCATTCTGATGGGGATAATCCACATCTACTCATTTGCGCTAACAAATAGACTCTGATTCTGATGGCAGTGAGGCAGAAGAGGGATTTTAAACTCAGAATGGAAAAGAAGAAAAGACTCTGGGAAGAACAGGCAAGGGTTCTATTGCAGAGGCTGTGGGGGCCACCCCCACTGATTGCAAGTTCTTTGACTCCATTTGCCTACGTTGTGAGAAATGGGGTCACATAGCCAGAGTCTGCAAATCATCCAGAACTCCACCAGCTAGGAAGAAATTCCCTGATAGAGATCTTAAGCCCAACAATTTCATTGAAAAAATGGGGTGAAATTTAGAAGCAAATGGCAAGAGTGAAACACACCAAACAATCACTATTGGTCATTCTTCACCCTTAAAAAGCAGAAAAGTTCATGTGAAGGTGTTTATTGAAGGAAGACCTTGCCAAATGGAAGTGGACTCAGGCTCTTATTTATCTATGGTGTCATGGACACCTCCACAGACTCTTTCCCAAAATTCAGAAAAAGCATTTCCAGAAGCAAGCACTGACCTCAAAGACTACCAAGGGAACAAGATTCCAGTAGTTGAGCCAGAGATTTCAACGCAGTTTAAAGGCCACACCAAACGCTTTGCCCCTGACCATCGTGGACAAGGATCGCCCAAGTTTGTTGGGACTTGAGTGGTTCAAGCCACTTGGCATCGAGTGAGGCATCCATCACGTGAGCAGTTCTGACTGGGAAGAGTCCTTGAAGTCTGAGTTTCCAGAGGTCTTCAGCGAAGGACTGGGCAAGTATATGGGGACCCTATTGCTTTCAGCCTAGACCCCAAGGTGCCCCCAATTTGTTTAAAGCCCAGGAGGGTCCCATTTGCTTTTAGGAAAAAATTGATGCACAATTAGATAAACTCATTGCTCAAGGGGTTTTAGAGCCTACTGACCACTCCAGATGGGAAACACCCATAGTCACACCAGTCAAGTCTGATGGGTCAGTGAGAATCTGTGGTGACTACAAGGGGACACTTAACCATGCGCTGCAACAGAGCGCATATCC
>CM019148.1:196754129-196780394 GCA_009733165.1 Naja naja | reverse complement strand
GTTAAAAGTCAAGGAAGAAAAATGCACACTTAAGACTGACAGGGTTGAGTTCCTGGGCTACATGATTGACAAGCATGGCATCCACCCTACAGATGCCAAGGTTAAAGCAATCAAAGAAGCCCCTAGACCTAAATGCAAAACAGATTTGCAAGCCTTCCTTGGACTTATTAACTTTTATCATATGTTTCTACCTCAAAAGGCAACCATTGCTGAACCTTTGCACAGATTACTTGATAAGAAGTCTGTTTGGGTCTGGGGCAGGAAGGAACAATCAGCATTTAACAGTATTAAGAGACTAATCACGTCTGATGCTGTACTGATACAGTTCTCTGAGAATTTGCCTGTGTATTGACTCGTGATGCATCCCCTTTTGGAGTGGGGGGTTTGAGCCACAGGCTTCCCAGTGGGAGAGAAGCCCCTATTGCATTTTACTCTCGCACTTTGACCAAAGCAGAGAGGAATTACAGCCAATTGGACAAAGAGGCATTGGCAGTTGTTGCAGCTGTTAAGAAATTTCATGAATATCTGTATGGCAGAACATTTACCATTGTTACAGATCACAAACCTTTGTTAGGCATTGTGGCAGGAGACAAGCCTACACCTACTATTCTGTCACCAAGAATGCTGAGGTGGACTGAATTTCTTGCAGCTTATTCATACAAACTGATTCACAAACCTGGCAAGGACATTGGACATGCTGATGCACTGAGTCGTTGCCCACTTCCTTGCCACAAGGAGGACCTTGAACCTGAAACACACACCTTTTTCCTAGAAACTGTTGCCAAGCTTCCAGTTCATGCTGCTGAAATTGCCAGAGAGACTGCCAAAGACACTGTGTTGGCTCCTGTTATAGGCTGGATTAAGAAAGGTTGGCCTCTTCAAGATCTACCTCACCTTGCCCAACCTTTTAAGTCCAGGCAAACTGAATTATCTGTATTAAGAGGATGTATTTTGTGGGGTAACAGGGTGGTTATTCCTGCAAAACTGCAAAGAGAGGTTTTGGAAATGTTACATGAGGGTCATCCTGGAATTGTAAGGATGAAGGGATTGGCCAGGAGTTATGTATGGTGGCCAGGTATTGACAAAATGGTTGAAAACTGGGTTGCATCTTGTCCCAATTGCCAGGTAGTCAGGCCTGCCCCATCTCACGCCCCCCCACAGGAATGGGAATGTCCTAGGGGCCCATGATCTAGGATCCACATTGATTTCGCAGGTCCTACCAGAGGGCACACCTTTCTTATTATAGTAGATGCATATTCCAAATGGCTAGAGGTGTTTCCCATGACATCCACCACAACTGATGCTGTCATCAAGCAGCTCAGAAAACTGTTTGCAACCCACGGGTTACTTGATGTTCTTGTCTCTGACAATGGCCCTCAATTTACATCTAACCTCTTTGAATCCTATCTAGCACAACAGGGTATCAGACATGCCCTGACTGCCCCTGGGCACCCTTCGCTAATGGCGGCTGAACGATGGTGCTTACCAAAGAGAAGCTTCAGCAACTGGGTCCTGGGGACATCACTGAGAAGGTTGAAAACTTCTTAGTGTTCAGCACATCACCCTAGCCCATCTAATAACTTATCCCCAGCAGAGTTGTTGATGGGTAGGAAACTAGGTCTTCCCTTGACCGCCTTCATCCCACTTACGCTCCCAACGCACCACTGGATTCCACTTCCAGAGTTCGTACATTCAGTGTGGGTGATTCTGTTTATGCTAAGAACCTCATAGGTGAACCTTTGTGGATTCCTGCTGAAATAACTCACATCACAGGCCCTTGTTCTTACAGGGTACAAACAGAGGATGGACTCCTCTGGAGCAGGCACATTGATCAACTTAGATCCAGGTTCTCTCAGGAACATCGCCCTTGTCTCTCTCTAGTGCCATCACCTGATGTCAATTCTAGGGGGGAAGGGGAGGAACAGGAGGAAAATCAGCAAGCAAGAATCAACCCCATGTGTAACGAGCCATTACGACAGGAACCATCCCAAAACCTGTCACAATGCCAAAGTCCATCCTTAGAAGTGGAAGATTGCACATCACTACCTGACTTGGGTGCTGACATTGGAATGGAGATGGGTTGGGAGGAGAGACCAGATTCTAACAGTCAAACAGGGTCTTCTTTCACAGGGAGTCCCAATGGGGAAATGTCAGCAGATACATTTCCTCTCTCACTGGGTGAGAATGTAAAAACTTCTGAACCACGAAGGTCTCAGCATACAAAGAGCCCCTCCTATTTAAAAGAATACATTAGATAGGTTGGGGTTTGGTATGGACTGAACCTAGTGGGGAGGGGTGTTATGTATGTAGGTTTAAATGTTATTGGTTTATTTTGAACTGTTCTTGTAAAATGTCAAATGGGATTGGTTTAAATAGTGGGAAAACCCTGCACTCCCATTGGCTGGCAACTACGGCTGCTGGCTATAAGAAGCAGCCGTAGCCCAGCCAGGTTGGGTCCATTCGAGCTGTAGTCACTTAATAAACTCTTCACTGAAGCTCTTTGCATCTGACTCTTCATGCAAACTTAACAATTAACAAATTGAATTTCTAACAATTGAGTTAGAGAGTTTTACATTGCAGTTACTCCACTTCTAAGAATCTTAAAGGTACAGGGCATTTTTCTGTATTTTGTAGAATTTTCCTCCCATGTCTCTTGTGATGTGCTAGGAACTTCTTCCCAGATCTTTCACTTTAATCAAAGAATAAAAGTCTGCTTTCTTTGATTTGCAAGCCTCCATTTAAGTCTATGTTTTGGTTCATTTTTGGCTTAAGCGTACTGCCATACCTTACAGTGCCTCTAACAGAGAGGAAAATTGGCAGAGGAGTTTATTAGGACAAGGCTGCCATGCAGAGGAACACAGAGATAGTCCTTCACTTATGATCACAATTGAGCCCAAAATTTTGGTTGCTAAGCAAGAGCGTTGTTAAGTGAGTTTCACCATATTTTACTCAATCCATGACATCTCCTGGGTCTAACGATCATATGCAGGTTAGGGAAGTAAATCTGAAGGCGTGTGCAATGCTCTAATGTACAGAAGTTATAGTTAAATGTGTGGCAGAAAGTGGACTCAGGGTGTGTTTTTCCAAATGCAGTGAGGTTGAATGTATATAGTTTTAGAAGAGCTCTGTGTGCAGTTGTGTGTGTGTGTGTGTTTACATACACACAGTATATATAGTAGATAGTGTATCTTTTTGTGTGCCTATACACACACTATACCATGTAATATGTATGTACACATATGGCATATATACATAGGATTAAATAGTTCATTTTGGATGTTCAGTAGTAGTAAATAAATAGAGAGGGAAATTGTATCTCTGAGGTGAGGAGAGGCCAGGCAAGGCACTCCTTGACTTGAGTGATGTCAAGTTGGCCACTCCCACCCAGCCACATGACCACCAAGCCATGCCCACAGAACTGTAGTAAAAATTTTTGAATCCCACCACCACTTAGTATATATTCTTTTTCTTATTTTCTCTGTGGCAGTAATGGGGGGAGGGTTATGGGCTTGACACATTCCTAAGGGGGGAGGAGTGGAGATAAAGAAAGTGTTATGACTAGGTGATCTTCTTTCCCGTGGGAAATGAGCTGTCCAGGCTTGGGCCCCTGAAGGTGGAGATTTATGACATCAAGCAACGTTGAAATACTTCTATTGGAGAATGTGACTTTTGGGGGTTGTTTCTAACTTCTAATATTGTGGGGTAATTCCAGGTTGGGTCAGATCCGGAATTACCATGGACTTTGCCAATTTGATGCTTTCCTAAATAAAATAAATCTTTTTGAAGATGGACTTCGTTATTTTTCTTTTAACATGGATTTCATTACTTGGAAACCTGACAAATATATCAATAATATATTAATAAATATAAATATATTAGCAAAATTAAGTTAATCTGATATAATATATAATAATATAGTAGTATCAATCAAGTATCAGAAACCTTAATATCAAATGTATAAACCTAGAAACAAATATAATATGATATATACCCATATAGTATTATCAGTTTCAAGTATCAGAAACCTTAATATCAAATATCTAAATCTAGAAATAAAATTAATGTCACTCTCAAATACCAGAGGTCTTAATGTCAAATGTATAATTCTAAAGGTAAAAAAGAATGCCCCAATATCTTAGAGATCATAAATATCTTTTTTTTCTTATAATCTGTTACTTTTTGTTACTGTTTAGTTTCAGTCCAATCTTCTTTCTTCTCAATGGCCAGCAGATGTCTCTCAAACACCACCACAATGTCTCTTTGTCTATTTAAATATGCTGTGTCACTACCTCTGTACTGTCCATTTTAGTCCAAAGTTTCTCCACTCAAAAGTCTCAGTTCTCATTTCAAAAAAGAAAAAAAAAAGAAAAAAGAAAAAGTCCAATCAAGTATTTTCAATTATCAACTCCCCAAATATGTTACTCCAAATCCGGTCCAATCTTCTTTCTTTTCAGTGGCCAGTAGATATCTCTCACACACCACCATAGTGCCTCTTCGTCTGTTCTTAAATTTGCTATGTCTCTATCTCTACACTGTCCATATTAAATCCAAAGTCTCACCATTCAAGTACTCTCAATTTACAGTTCAAAAGAAAAATATCCGATCAAGTCTCTTGCAATTATCAGCTCTCCAAATGTAATACTCCAAATCTTCTCACCGTTCCTGTTTCCAGTACTCTATTTCCTTGGCTTCTCTATCTTCTTCTGATCTTTCCACCCGCAATTTATCTCACCACTCCATTCGCTGCTAGTTAGGGCTGGCTTAATCTGCCGGGCTTCCCTTATATAATTCTTCTGTTGTGCTCCCTTTCACTTTACTCACTTTGAGGTTGGTTATCAAGATTGTTAGTTCTGATTACACCATCATTCCTCTATATCATCGTTAAGGTGTTCTGCTGTCAGCCTTCATGGACAGCCATTGCTGGTCATCTTCCCTCCATCCGCTCATTCCAGGTTATCTTCCGATCTCCAACATGAACTGCCACCCGTGTAGGGTCTTCGGAACCTTCCAACTTTTCGGAAAACCCTACGAGTCTCCCTTTGACTCCAAAAAGTCCTGTAAATGGATGTAGAGGGCTGTGCTCCGCAGAGTCTCTTGCTTGCATGTCCCCTCTACCTGACAGCTGGCTCCACCCCTCCCCACAGTCCTACAATTATTCTATTTCCATTCTATCTTCCTCCACATGGCCCAAAAGTTCTGTGTCCCAGGTGAAATACAGTGAAGTGGCTATTTAAAAAGGATCTTTTTATTGATGGCAAGTTGTGGGATTTATTTAATTATTATCCTACCTTTTATAAATAACTTCAGGGGATAAACATACCTAATACTCCTTCCTCCTATTTTCATCAGGATCACCCTATGAGGTGATTTGGGCTGAGAGAGAGTGACTGGCCAAAATTACCTAGCCAGCTTCATGCCTAAGGCAGGGCTAAAACTCACAGTCTCCTGGTTTCTAGCCTGGTGCTTTTAGAATCAGAATAGGGCTGGAAGGGGCCTTGGAGGTCTTCTAGTCCAGCCCCCTGCTCAAGCAGGAGACCCTATTCCATTTCTGACAAGTGACTGTCCAGTCTCTTCTTAAAAACCTCCAGTGATTAAGCACCCACAACATCTAAAGGCAAGCTGTTCCACTAGCTAATTGTCCTCACTGTTAGGAAATTTCTCCTCAATTCTCCTTGATTAGTTTCTATCCATTGTTTCTTGTCCTGCCCTTCAGTGCTTTGGAAAATAAATTGACCCTCTCCTCTTTGTGGCAGCCTCTCAAATACTGGAATGTTGTTATTATATTGTTATAATATTCCTAGTCCTTCTTTTCTCTAGGCTAGCCTTCTTCATATGTTTTAGTCTCCAGCCCTTTAATCAGGTTAGTTGCTCTTCTTTTCACTTTTTCAAAAGTCTCAACATTTTTTTTGTTGTGTGGTGACCAAAACTAGATACATTCCAGGTGTGGTCTTACTAAGGCTTTATAAACCGGTATTAATACTTCATATGATTTTGATTCTATGTCTCTGTTTACACAACCAAGGATTGTTGTGTTGCTTTTTTGGCTGCTGCCGCATGCTACTGACTCATGTTTAAATCCACTAGGACTCCAAGGTCCCTCTCACAGTTACTGTTTTTGAGCCAGGTTTCTCCTAATCTGTACTTGTACCTTTGGTTTAAGTAAAGATTAGACGAAACTTGGCTCAAAACAGTAACTTGTGAGAGAGACCTTGGAGTCTTAGTGGACGGTCAGTTAAACATGAATCAGCAGTGTGCGGTGGCAGCCAAAAAAGCTAATACAATCTTTGGTTGTGTAAACAGAGGTCACCAGTAGACCAAACTGGCTCCCTTCCCAAAGAGATTTCTTATGTATATATCCTGATGTAGATTCATCAGGAGGTGAAGTAGGTTTGCTTTTACTATTTGTTTTTATGTTATTGGACAATGTACTGTTAACTGTTTTCTGGAAAGGTTTTTTAAATTTTGCATTTATCCTTATAACTTATCCTGAGGTTCTGCATATCAAAGCTTATGAGAAAAATCATTCCCACACAGGGAATTAGGATATTGTCCTTCTTAGTGTACCATCAAAACAGCTGCTGGCTATCCAGCCCCATGAATGTACATCTTTGAACCATCTATTTGCAACACATGTATACACTCATTCACATGTCACATTTCTAGGAGCATAATATTGTAAAACAAAGTCAGTTCTCTCCATTTTTTTTCCTTATTCTTTCTATGTCTTTTAAGACTGTCACTTTGCCATATATAACGAAACCTCTTATAAAAATTACCAGCTGCAGTTTTCTCTAACAGTGCTGTTCAATGAAAAGTCCTACAATTATTACCATAGCAACTGCAGTGTGTAGTGTGCACAGTAAATCTACAAAACAAGACTTTGTTTTTCAAAAAGTATCCTATATTAATTTGTAATACAGCTGTTATTTTTAGCATTTGTAAACAAAGAGGTTTGTAAATATCTCTTCTTTTTTTCATGCACATTCACTTTCTTGGGTTATCTCTTCCTTCCATTTTCTTATCCTGCCTCTATATATTGTTTAAGTACAGATTTGTATAAAAGGTAGTATTGGCATTAACAGGTATCAAATGAGACCACATAGAGTAATATCTGTGAATCCATAACAAGATATCTCCTGTAATTTTTTAAAAGTTATTTTAGGATACCTTGATGAATTGCAAATGGGAGATGGTTTAGGAAAAGGAAATCCATTTATCTCTGTTTCTAGAAGGCTGCCTTCACTCTATGTTCATCCACTTTGCCCAAGAAACTAAGCACAATTAGACAACTGATTATTTCTACCCTCAGCATTGCAGAGACAGGGGTTAGGGTTGCCTGCTCAATCTACTTCTGGCCTAAATCCTTTTTACATGAATTCATTCATTCTGACCATTTGGCCCCATTTTACTACTTCACTGTTACTTTGTGGATAGCCACCTTCCAAATATGAATACAAATCTCTTAGCTACATACTGATCAGGGATGCACATACTTTGAAACTGATGCAGAAGTTTTTCAGATGTTTTTGCTGTTCATTAAAGTAGACTTGCTTTTTCTTGTTTCCAGTTGAAAATGCTTCTGCTTTTTTTAAAAGATCAACTCAATAATGCGACTTCTAAAATGATGGAAACTTTTTCTAAGGCAGCCATGGAAACTTGAAAAAGTCTGGATTGCTTTTGATTTAGTGAATACCAAAAAGATGCAGAGCTTTCATGAGATCCAAAACAGTTCTTTTATATTATTTTAGAAATGGTCATGCCTTTAAAAAAGAACCTATCACCAATATTCTCAGATTGTGCTTGAAACTTTATGAAGCAAATATTCTATCTAAATTCCACTTTAAAAATCCCCTCTAAAAATACAGAGTTCAGCAGCTGTGGAGGCAGAAATGACACATTGGGTTAATGATGTATTATATATGTAAATACTTTTAGTATGGATAATAATTTGTACTTTTCCTTCCTATTGTATTTTGAATATCATATTCCTTCCTTCTTTTCCCAACCATTCAGGAAAAGTTTGACAATCCAGATGTCACCCCTACCACATGATAAAATTTAGAAATGAAGCTGGTGTCATTCCGAGCTTTTAGTTTACCTTTCAATGTTCAAAGTTTACCTTTCAATGTTCAAAGCAGCTGAAATCATGGTGCTCATCACCTTTTTGACCATAGGAGTGCTATATTCCTAAAGGTTGTTTGCAGAAAATGGAACCACATACTTAGACATTTTTAACTAACATAATGCAGATCTCAAAGCACCATAACATCATAAAAGCAAGCCTTTATCAATCACAAGATGTATTTGGCAAGTAGATGGAAAAGTAGGACAGATTGCTTCTTTGAAACGTATTTAATTTGACTACTAAACATTGAAGGCATTCAGGCTGGCAAACAAAATTGTACATTCAATTTGATAATATTCCAAAATGCATTCTAATTTCTCCCCAGCTCCCTTTTCTTCTCCTGAACACTCTTTCTCCAATGTCTTGTGGCCTTGAATTTTTCTTTCTTTTTTATTTTTAGATTTTCAGTGGAAGCATCCACTAGATAGCACCTGTTGCACAGTGATAAAGCAATTGTCAGATCCGTGTATCTGCCATTCTTTGGTGGAAGAAGGAGGAGTTGGATTTAGTTCTTTTTCCTCTCTATGTATCCTAGGGATCCTATTTCTTTTCTTTTCTTTTTTTGCAATAATTTTTATTGTTCTTTTCCACTTTTTACACATATTAATCTTGACTTTAACAGTAATGTGTCATCTTTATTATACACACCAATCTCATGTAAATATCTACATTTATACATATATATATACTTTTATCTGTAATTTTCTTATTTCCTTTATCTTTATTTCTATTGTTCAACCAATTATACCAATTATACCAAATTTCATAATACTCCGACTCTTCTTTCTCTTTTAATTTTAATGTCAATTTATCCATTTCAGCACAATATATAAATTTTTAAATTATTAATTTCTCAGAAGTTGTATTATTTTGTTTCCAACATTGTGTGTATACTATCCTTTTTGCTGTCAGAATGTGTAGTAAAATATATTTAATCTTCTTCCTATATTTCCCCTTAATTATTCCCAACAGAAACAGCTCTGGTTTAAATTCTATTCGCTCTCCCACTATGTCTTGTATCCAACTCCATATTTTGATCCAATATTTTTGGGCTTCCAGGCATGACCACCACCTTGGTTCTGTTTACATTTCCAGCATGTCGGATTCATGTTGGGGTACATTTTGGCCAATCTCATTGGAGGCAAATGCCAACGATAGAACAGCTTATACATATTTTCTTTATAGGCCGCTGATCTTGTTAATGTATAATTTTTGTTCCACATTTTTCCCCAATCTGCTAAATCTATATTGTGCCCAATATTTTTGCCCATGCTATCATGCAGCCTTTTACTACTGCCTCTTCCAATGCAACTTTTAATAGGTAATTATACATCCTCGTTATTAAATTCTCTTTGGGGCCTATTAAGATTTTATCTAATTGTTGCAGCTTGGTGTAAATTCCATATTCTTCCACATCTTTTTTGTATTTGTTTTGTAATTATAAGTATGGCCACCAGTCTATGATTATGCCTTGCTCCTTTAAATTCTGATTTGTTTTTAGCTTTCCCAGTTTGTCTAATATTTCTTTGTATCTGACCATTTTGCTCACATCCAATGTGTTTAGGTATATGATCGCTTCCATGGTAGATAACCAGGCAGGTATTTTATATAATATTTTTATATAATGTTTTCACATAATTTTATTCCAAATCTGTATTAAAGGATCTCTTATATGATGCTTTTTACTTTACTTTTCCCATAGAAAGGCATGCCACCCCATCTGTAGGTCATGATCCTCCAAAGTTAATATCCATTTATTATTCAAATTTACCCATTCCTTAATCCAAACCAGTGCTGCCACATTATAATAAAGTTCCCAGTATGGGAGTCCAAAGCCACCTCTGCTTCTACTGTCTTGTATTGCTATTCATTTTATTCCGGCTTTCTTTCCTGACCATATAAATTTTAACATAGTTTTATCCAGTTCTGTAAAGAATTTTTTATCTAATTTTATAGGGATTGTTTGGAATAAGTATAATAATTTCAGTAAAATGTTCATTTTAATTGTAGCAACTCTTCCTAATAATGATAATTATAGTTTTAGGTATCCTATTTCTTGCCTTGTCTTTTGCATAACCTTTTACCTGATTTATAACCATTGCTTGGCACCTTAAATGCCCAGAAAATTCTCACCTCTTGGGGGGATGGAGGGGAGAAAGGGGCCGTGTGGATTGCAACACTGGAAGATAGCCCTGAGAAACTTTTCTTATCTGCTTTCTTAGAGATGCTGGTACAATAACATCTTCACACTTGCATATTGGTGGAATCCACATCAGACTGTTGGGAGGGGTTTCTAATTTCCTATATCCTAGTTTTATGCCCTGAGGGAGCCGGCTTTGAATTTTGACTTGCTTTCACCCCTTTTTAATAAAAGGTTCCTTTTTTGAAAGGGGTGTTGGTATACTTACCAGAGAATGCCCTTTCTATACATGCTGCTACAGAGTCCAGGCATGGGATATCCCTCTGATGTCATTGAGCTGAGTCTGCCACTATAAAAAGCCAGCCTCTGCTGATAGCCCCAGCTTTCCTGATGAAGAACTTGACAGACATAGAGTGTCTCTGGAATATAAAACAGTGAGAAGAACCCCCCCAATCAAGAGCAGATGATCACAGGGCAGGGTTGGACTCTCTAGCAGCGTGTATAGGGCATTCTCTGGTAAGTAAAGGGCATTCTCTGGTAAGTATATCAACGCCCCTTCTCCTCCATGCTGTGTCGAGAGTCCAGGCATGGGACATACCAAAGCCTGCATGTCCAGGAAGGGCCATTTTCTGGTCCAATCAATCCAACACTGGAAGAATTTTCTGGAGTACCCTTCTCCCAAATGCTGCTTCTGCAGAGGCAAAGGAATCCAGCTGATAGTGCCGGATAAATGGAGAAGGCGATGCCCAGGTCACTGCCCTGCAAATCTCCTCAATAGGCACCTGGGTAGCCCAGGCAGCCAAAGTCACTGCACTCCTGATAGAGTGCACTGTGAGCTTCCTGGGAAATGGAAGAGATAAGGTCTTGTAGGCAGTGGAGATACACGCCCTGATCCATCTGCTCATCATTTATGAGGAAGCCTTATTCCCCAAGGAAGCCGGTTGGAAGGACATGAACATCGCTTCAGTTTTGCAAAAAGTAGCAGTACGTTTTACATAAATACGGAGTGCTCTTTGCACATCCAGCGTATGCCACTTGTGTTCCAACTCATGTTGGGGCTTAGGGCAGAAATCTGGTAGGACTATGTCTTGTGCCCTATGGAACCAAGAATTAATTTTTGGGACAAAGGAAGGGTCTAAATGTAACACTACTTGGTTCTCGTGAAAGATGCACAAATCTTGCCTCACAGAAAGAGCTGCCAACTCAGAAACCCTCCTGAATGACTTAATAACCACCAGAAAGGTCACCTTAAGTGTCAAAAGACAAAGTCGCACTGCTCTTAAGAGTTCAAAGGGGGGGTCCTGTCAGTACCTTAGGGAGATTCCAAGTGGAATACCTATGAACTACTGGGGGATGCAGATTTGAGGCGCTCTTCAAAAATCTGTGAACTGATGGGTGGTGGGATAGGGAAGAATACTTATCCCACAACAACACAGAAGCCAAAGCCACCACCTGTCGGAGAGTATTAGGTGAGGGTCCCTTATCTAGACCTTCTTGTAGGAACATCAACACATCTGATGTAGGGTTCTGGGCCACCTTAGAACACCATCCAGGTAGCATCGTAGATGCAGTTGGTTGATGGTTTACGAGATGCCTGGATGGTTTGAATCATCTTATCCGACAGATTGGATTCCTTCAAAGATTTCCACTCAATCGCCCTACAGCCAATTGGAATCACTGGGGATCCGGGTGTAGTAAAGCCCCTTGGCTGAGAGAAATCCTGTTGGCTGGGATTCTCCATGGTCCCTGGATCGACAGATTCACCAGGTTGGTGAACCAGGGCCTCTGGGCCAATGTGGTGCCAGAAGTAGTAGCTCCACCTTCTCCTCCAACATCTTCCGAATTACTGCCGGAATGATAGGAAGAGTAGGAAAGGTGTAAAGGAGAACTGGAGCCACCTGCTCTGAAGTGCATTGGTCCCCTCTGCTCCCTGGGTAGGAAACCTGGTGAAGAATTTGCCTACCTGTGCATTCTGGGGGGTGGTGAATAGATCCACCACCAGGGTTCTGAATATGTTGGACAGTTCTTGGAACAGGGATGGGTGAAGACACTACTCCGAGTGGTTGACCTGGGTCCAACTCAACCACTCGGCCTGGGAGTTGTCGACCCCTGAGATATGGTCTGCTCTGAGGGACAGAAGATGCCACTCTGCCCACCTCCCCAGGTGCTCCACTTCCTGTATCAAGGCCTTGGACCAGGTCCCCCCCTGCCTGTTGACATGGGCCATGGTGGCCATGTTGTCTGTCATGACCAACACATGGGACCCTGTCACCTTCTCCTGGAAGTGCCTCAAGGCCAGGAAGATAGCCTTGAGCTCTAGCAGATTGATAGGGTGGGACCTGTCTGCCTGGGACCAGCGACCCTGAGCAATCTCGCCTTGCAGATGAGCCCCCCAGCCATAAAGGCTGACATCTATTGTGACCATAATCCTGTCTGGTTCTTTGAACAGATGGCCCTTCTCTATGGCCTGGGACTGCCACCATTGGAAGGAACAAAGGACTTTTGGAGGGATCTGCACCCTGATGGTTGGGTGGCTGGTTCCCACCCGTTGAAATGGCAGCAGGAACCATTGAAGGATGCGGGCATGAAGGTGAGCCCACGGCACTATGTCGATGCAAGAAATAATCTTCCTGAGTAGCTGTGACAGGAGAGACAGAGGAAGGGTGTGTAGATGTTGAACCCGGGGTATCAACTCGTTGAGACTCTCCTGTCACTTCGGGAAAAAGATTCAGGCTCAAGGTTGACTCAGCCTTCCATCCTCTTGGGGTAGGTAAATTGAGGACCCAAGATTGTTGGGGGCAATAAGCTGACTTTGTAAAAATGCCGCTTAGTAATAAGCAGGCATATACAATGGAATGAAAGTCTTCAGAGAAGGGCGGCATATAAATGTAATTTTAAAAAAGCAGCGTGTAGTGTCAATAGGTATAGAAGACAGGTCATTGGTAGAAGATGACTTTTGTTGAAATTTATGGAGAAACTGTGTGCCTGCAAGAGCTGCATCGTGGTCTGAAGGTTGTGGTCAGCTGTCAGGATGGAGGTTGACTGGATCAGAATATCATCCAGGTAGCATTGGACCCTCACAGGTAGAGCTTGACGGTTTGCCACCAATTCTGCCAAGATCTTGGTAAAGACCCTGGGAGCCAATGAGAGGTCAAACAGAAGGGCCCAGTACTGATAGTGCCTGCTGTTGTAAAAGAAGCGCAGGAACTGGCAATGAAGAGGCCAGATTGGAATATGGAGGTATGCCTCTGTGAGGTCTATGGATGAGAGGAGATCACCCTCCTGAATGCTCTGCAGGATAGAATGCAGGGACTGTATCTTGAAAAGCCTGTAAGGGATGAACCTGTTCAAAGACTTGAGGTCAAGAAATGCTCTCCACCCCCACCCCCTGAGGCCTTTGGGATCACAAAGAGGTGGTAGTAGAATCCCAACTCTTGTTGATCCACCAGGACCAGTTGTATGGCTCTGATGTCCACCAGGTGCTGGATGGCTGACTCCTAAGAGCCCCTTTGGACCTGTCCCAAGAAATTGGACAGCAAACAAAGAACCTTGGAGGAGGGGAGAGAAACTCAAGTTGAAGACCCGATCTCACTGTCCTGAGAACCCAGGCATCCGATGTTGACTCCTCCCATCTTGAGGCGAAGAAGTCCAGGCAACCTCCAATGGGAGGGAGGAGTTTCAGTCATTTGGAGCGTTGGAATGAACGACCTCCTCCTCCTCGAAAGGGCTGCTTTCCAGAGAACTGCTGCTGCCTGCTGGCCCTATCTGGTTGCTGTTCCTGATGAGGAGGAAATGATCTTTGACCCAGCAGGAACCAAGAGGTGGGTTCAGGTCAATAGGTGGGAGGTTGGGAATATGGTGTCTGACAGAATTCGGAACGCTTGCCTGCAGATGACAGGATCTTCCTTTTATCCCTGGTCTCCATCAGGTAAGGTTCCAAGGCTGCTCCAAACAGATTCTCTCCTGAGCATGGAGCAGATGCCAGCTTCCACTTGTGATGGGAGTCTGTCTACCAATTGCACAGCCACAGGAGGCATCTTGCTGCCACCAAGGACACCATTGCCTTTGATACAAATCTAGTAGAGCTTAATGTGGTTTCGGCTGTAAACTCTGCTGCAATGATGATTTTGTTCAAGTCTTGGTGAGACCTGGAATCGCTGCTCGGCAAATGATCCTGCAGCTGGTGGAGCCAACATATTGCAGACCTTGTAAAGAAAGAAGCTGCAGGGGAGGCCCGCACCACCCAAGCTGCAGGGAGGTGAGCATTGAGGGTCTGTTCAGACCTCTTGTCATCAGATTTGAGGACATCCTCTGGTTCAGTTGGAGTTCCAGAGGAGGAAAAGGTTGCTACCAGAGGGGCATGTACTGGTGGCACTATTAAGGCATTGGCCAGGGAAGGGCCCACATTATAGAACCTCTTATCCTGTGATGAGGGATGAGGCCCTGACACTGGAAAACCACATTGATCCCACACCAGATCTAGGAACAATAAAGGTGAAGGGAGCACCTCAGTCTGGACTACTGGTTTGGAAAATAATAAGTCCCCTTGGACCGTAGGTTCCACTTGCGGCTCTGGTGCCACCTCATTGGGCCCCAGTTGTGCAGTGACTAAGGCCTTATCAAGAAGAGGTTTAAATAAGGATGGTCTGAAAACAGCTGCAGAGGTGGGTTGTTCCGGCCTACATCCCTCATCTTCCAATAGGTTGGATTCCCTAAGCTCACCCTCCTCCTCCTCTGAAATGGAGGATTGACTATGTTATGAGGGGTATAAAGAGCCCCTGTCCTCATATTCTCCCCTTTCAGGATGAGTGGCAGGTAAATTATACTCATGGTGTTACGTACCAATGTGGTCCTCTTTCTAGTGTGCAGTTCAGGCTGGAGTTGTGGCCGTTGTTCATTGGCTGGCCAGTCTGACAGCTGCAATATAAAAGGGGCTGTCAGGGTGCGTCAGCTGTTGTCTGCCACCATGCGTGAACTCATTAACTTGTGGCAGCCATGGGTAACCAGTTACGTTCAATAAACGTGTTTAACTGTTAAAGGGTTGCCTTCAAATTACTGACACCTCCAATTTAACACTGGCGATGAAGGTGGGATCACTTTAAAGTGTAGTCATATTGATAGAAATGTGGTTGCTTGAAGAGATTTTTTTTTCTCCTCACAATCACCTCATGATGACATCCGTGCCATTTTTTCTGTGTTTTCATCTGACTTCTGAAACCTGGGAATCTTATATTAACCGATTTGACTGTTTCCTAGATGCTGCTGACTTGTCAGAAATTCCCAGCCAAAGAAGAAAAGCTTATTTTCTGAGTTTTTGTGGCACAACTGTTTTCGACACCACAACTGACCTGTTAGCCCCTCAAACTGTAAAGGATGTTTCTTGGGAGAACCTACAAGAAGTTTTGAGCAACCATTTCTCCCCAAAACCATCACGAATAGCAAGACATCTGGCTTTCAGAAGGAGAGCCCAAGCATTAGTTCTTACATGGCTGCCTTGCGAACCGCTGCTTTACATTGCAGTTTCGGAGAACTCAATGATATGTTACTTGATCAGTTAATCTAAGGCATACATGACCTTTGATTGTAGCATTGTCACCTAGCTAGGTCCGATCTCACATTAAAAGTAGCCATTGAAGAGTCAATAGCCACTGAGCAATCTACACTCGGCTGCCGAAATTCAAAGTTCTAATCCGCATACTGTAAATCCTGTTGCTGCTAAAGCGTCCGTCAACTCTGAGGACGTGGTCCCCGAGGGTGCCTCAACTGATGAAGAAGACATACATAGACTAAGGGGCCAGCTGACACAACAAAAAAGGAATGGGATTCCCACCAGCAAGCCACCACAATCACAGTTGTCCTGTTTAAGTTGTGGCAGTAATCATTTGAGAGCAAATTGCCGATTTAGAAATGTTATCTGTTTAAAGTGTCAACGTAAGGGACATTTAGCTAGGGTTTGCAAAAGTGGAAGAAATCTTAGTCAACTCCCTCCTTACCAACCACAGCAGCACATACATACCCAGTTAGAAGAATGTTTTACCATCCCCAGGGCTTGCCACACTTCTAAATCATTTCCCTGTCACTCTTGCAAACTCTGTTCTAATAAAATTTACATTACTGTTTTTGTAGAAGGAAAACCTTGTCCGATGGAGGTCAACACAGGATCATCCCTCTCCAATGTGTCATGGAGCACCATAAAGCGCCTAGTTCCTGCTATCGCTAAAAAACAAGGACTATCAAGGTAATGCTATTCCTGTCTTAGGGTCTGGCAGATTTTCTGTCAAGTTCAAGGACTTTACAGGTCGCCTTTCCCTTATTATTGTGGAAGGCACTCTGCCCAGCTTTCTGGGAGTAGATTGGTTCTCTGCATTGGGCTTGCAATTAACTGGTATTCATTCTTTAATGGACCAAGACTAAGACAATTTATTAAATGAGTTTGTTGATGTATTTAGTGAAAAATTGGGCAAATACATGGGCACACTGATCTCGTTCAATTTGGACCCTCTGGTGGCACCTATCTGGCTTAAGCCTAGGAGGGTTCCCTTCGCATTGCAAGTGAAAGTAGATGTGGAATTAGATAAATTAATTTTGCAAGGAATCCTCCAGCCTGTGGATTTCTCAAAGTGGGAAACTCCTATAGTGACCCCACTTAAGAAAGATGGTTCTATTCACCTGTGCGCAGACTACCGGAGCACATTGAACAAGGCTTTACACCTGAATGCCTATCCGGTGTCAGTTATCCAACATTTATTACACATTTTAGGAAAGGGGTCTATCTTCACAAAATTAGATATGGCCCAAGCTTATCAACAGCTCCCTATGGACAATGAGGCTGCCGAAGCCCAAACTATTGTCACTCACCGGGGAGCCTTTAAATGTAACGCTTACAATACAGCATAAGTACTGCACCAGGCATATTTCAGAGCATTCTTGAATGCCTTTTTCAAGGCATGGATGGCATCATCTCATATTTTGACAATGTTCTTATCTTCGCAAACAATCACAACTAACTTATCACTTGTCTAAGGACAGTGCTAGCCCATTTTCAAAAGGCTGGATTAAAGCTAAAGAAAAATAAATGCAAATTCGCTGTTTCTCAGGTGGATTTCTTAGGATACCGCAAGACGCTACCGGAATCCACCCATTGAATCAAAGGTTAGAGCTGTTAAAGAAGCCCCAACACCCACCTGCAAGGCAGAGCTGCAAGCTTTCTTAGGACTCTTGAATTTTTATAGTTCCTTCCTACTGCACAAAGCGTCCATGGCTGAGCCACTTCACAGACTGCTTGATGCTCAGATGCCTTGGGTTTGGGGCCACAAAGAAGCAAACTCATTCAAAGCTGTCAAAGCATTACTGTCTTCTGACAGTATCTTAGTTCAATTTGACTGCGACTTCCAATTGTCCTTGTGTGTGACGCTTCTCCCTTTGGCATCAGCACAGTCCTTGGCCACAGGCTACCTAATGGTCATGAGGTGCCTATCGTCTATTTCTCGAGGACTCTGTCGAGCATGGAGAGGAATTACAGTCAATTAGACAGAGAGGCCCTCGCTATTGTAGCTGCTGTAAAAAAAATCCATGAATTCCTGTTCGGATACCTTTTGAAGTCATAACCAATCACAAACCTTTATTGGGAATTTTAGCAGGTTACCAGCAGATCCCTACATTCCTTTCTCCTCGCATGACTTGTTGGTCCCTGTTTTTAGCAGCCTATTCATACACATTAACCTATTGAGCCGGCAAGCTGCTATGTAACGCCGATGCACTGAGTTGCTGCCCCCTTCCAGTCCGAGTCAAAGACCCCGGGACAACGATGACAGTCCTTTTGATCAATGACAATCGGTTGCTTATTATGGTGCATGACATTGCTCTCTGTTCCTCTAAGGATGAGGTAATCTCTAGAGTACTGGACTGGGTGAGGAAGGGGTGCCCCAACGGGACGTTGGAGGCAACATTCATTCCATTCAAGGCCAAACAACATGAATTATCTACCCATATGGGCTGTATGTTATGGAGGAGTAGGGTGATGGTTCCCAGTAAACTTAGGCCCAGGGTTTTGGAAAGTCTACATGAAGGGCATCCTGGGGTGGCCAAGATTAAAGCTATAGCTAGAAGCTATGTCTGGTGGCCTGGTTTAGACCTTGAGATCTCAGAAACAGTTGGTACCTGCCAGGCTTGTCGGTTATCAAGGCCTGCACAGGCCGCGGCTACCCCCCTTGAATGGGAATTGGCTAGAGCCCCCTGGTCGAGAGTGCATATCAACTTGGCAGGCCCCTTTAAGGGCCGTACATTTTTAATAATTCTGGATTCATATTCTAAATGGGTGGAGCTCACACTTATGCACTCAGTAACATCAGAGGTCGTAATAAAGGCATTAACCAGGTTATTTGCAACACATGGGCTACCCGATATGTTGGTGCCTGATAATGGCCCCAATTTACGTCCAATACATTTGAAATATTCATAGCAAAAAGGGGCATCTGACATGTTTTGGTTGTGCCCTATTACCCAGCATCAAATGGCCAGGTTGAGAGGCAATTGGGTCTGCCAAAGAGACTCTAGGGAGGATGGAGGGGGACGATTGGCATGCCAAACTAGCTAAATACCTTTTAATCCAGAATTTGACACCAAGCGCAGCCACTAACCACTCCCCGGTGGAACTCCTGATGGGTCGGCATTTTCAGACAAGCCTTGACAGGCTGCACCCAAATTTCACACTGACCAATCCCTTAGATTCCTCCAACAGGTTTAGGGTTTTCAAATTGTACGACCCAGTTTATGTGAGGAATTTTGCAGGAGACCCTTTGTGGGCACTAGGGGAGATAATAGCTGTCATGGGCCCAAAGTCCTATAGAGTTAAGCTATCTGATGGCCAAATATGGTGACATCACATCAATCAATTGCGAGGTTGATGGGGTTCATCCATGGATCACCGACCCAATGACGACCGACAAGATGGCAACTGACCGACAAACATAGAAACCGATAATCCCGAACCCAAGCCGATGACTGCTGAGCCTCAGCTCGACAAGAACCTACCTTCTGACGCCACTCCAACCCAGCAAGAGCTTCCTGCATCCACCTGCCCTGAGTTGCCTCTACAGGAGGCAGCAAGCCTTACAAGTAAACCTCTTCCATTGACTTTACCAGCCGAACTGCGTAGGTTGGGGCAAGTCAGGCGACGCCCCACCTACTTATGAGAGTACGCATGTTTTTAGCTGGGGAAAAGGGGTGTTACGTACCAATGTGATCCTCTTTCTAGTCCGCAGTTCAGGCGGGAGTTGTGGCTGTTGTTCATTGGCTGGCTGGTCTGACAGCTGCAATATAAAAGGGGCTGTCAGGGTGTGTCAGCTGTTGCCCTCCACCACGCGTGAACTCGTTAAATTGTGGCAGCCACGGGTAACCAGTTATGTTCAATAAACGTGTTTAACTGTTAAAGGGTTGCCTTCAAATTACCTTGCCCCTCCCACCCAGAGGGCAGAGTAGTTGCTGAAACCCCTCAGCGATGCCCTGCCTAACAGCCACTGAGACCATGTTCTTAAGATCTTCGGATCTACTGCCCAAGGTAGGATCCATTGGGTGAAGGCCAGCAGCTGTTGAAGTAAAAGTGGCTTCCGCCCTGGGCCATATGTTCCCCTTGGCCCAAAACCCCCTGAGGATTGAAATTCTCAGGAACCCAATCAGCTTGTCTGAAACTAGGCCCAGACCTACTCAGGTCCTGGGGGAAGGAGGCCTCATCTGGTCTCTCAGGAGACCATGCCTGAAGGTGACTGGAAGAACTACCTTCTACCCCTCCATCTCTAGGAACAGGCTCTGGGCAGGCCTGTAACTCTCCTGACTGAACAAGGCCCTCTCTCAGTTGTTCCAAATTCTTGGCAAACTGTTTCTCTAATGCAGCATGCCTCTCTTTTCAGCTCTCAGTTCAGACTTTGAGGCCTTCTTAGGAGTCAAGGCCTTGGCCCTGATTTTTGCTGCAGCCTCCTATTAGCTGAATGGACTCTATTTCCTTCTCTTTTTAATTTTTTTTTATTTCAATCCACACATACATAACGATATATTAATAGTGTGGCATCAATATATCATACATTTTAGTATAGGCAAATTAATAATACCAATCATATGTCTCAATGCATATATTGACATTAGTTCATAATCCTTCATTGCTTATTTTCAATCCTTCAATATTCTCTCCAAATGCCTACCACCATATCAATTAAACATACCTAGTAATTCCATTATTCAATTTTCTCCCTGCTTTTATTTTTATTTTTTTAAATAAAAAATTATAATTTGGCAAAGTGTGGTTCCAGGTTTCACATCAATACAAACATGACCATAGTTACCTGTTCATTATATTTGTTTAGTTTCATATTGCATCATCCTTATTATTGTTAAATATTAAGCTTATCTTATCCAGTTCCAATTCATGTTATATTAGTATACTCTCATATCTTATTTTACAATGTTATCTAAAATTCTCATTACCTTTTTATGTTCATTTTTACCATGTTATCTAAAATTCTCATCTCACTTCTATATTCATTTCTCATATTACTTTTTTCTGTCACATTTGTCATTTTATCAATCCCTATCTATAAATATAATTGTCCCCTCTGGTTAATAATTAGAGCTAACCACCTTCATCCTACCTTAATATCAATCTCCCTACCTAGATTATAACACAAATATATGTATTTTTCTCAGATTCCGCATTACGTTTTCTCAAACACCTTATAAATCATCTATACATTACAAAATACTATTCTCAATATATTCTTATAAATCACAACATATTACCTTGCAGAATCTCCTTCCTTATCCTTTTTTTCACCCATTATCTCTCACTCTTTGGACAATGTAATTTCTTTTCATCCTTGTTTGTTTCCTGCTCCTCTTTATTTTCTGGTCCCTTTCTCCCATATTCTTATTCCCCTCCATTTCTCATTCCAGTTATTGAACTTTTCTCTCTCCCTCTTTCGATCTTTCTTTTGCACTTCCTTTTTCTGCTTTTTCCCTCTCCCTTTATTCATTTTCCAAACCATTCTCCCTTTCACCATCCCATCAGACCATAAATTTTTAATTCTAATTCCATTTTCCCTCTGTTTAAGTAATTGTTGTTCCATTTGTCCTTCAAAGTTGGCTTCTTCTTTGTAGAACTCCTCCCCCTCTGGTTTACTTTGTTCTTGTGTATGCTGAGTCACCATTTTTAATTTCTGTAATATGTAATTACACATTTCAAGTTTAATTTTTATCATGTCCCTTATATCTTGCAAATCCAATCTTGTATCTTGTAACTTAACTTTGTCTTATATCAACAAAAAGTTCCTCCATTATATCTTCTCCTTTTTTCTCTTTTTCTTTCCTTTTCCTTAATAGCTAAAATCCTCTTCTTTAATAGATATATTCAATCCCAGAGGCCAGTATATTATTTCAGCCAATTTATTTTCAACAATCCATACTCTTGACCCTTTGTTCCAGGTCTTCTAATTGGCCCCAACTAATTCCCAAGTAACCGGGTGGTTCTATGACAATAATACAGTTTCTTTTACTTTCTTTTAAGTTCCAAAATCCAAACTCTTGAGAAGACCACACACTGTTTAAAATGTACTAAAATTTTCCTGTACCATCAGGTAGCGTTCTTGAGTCTTTTTGCCTTTAACTTTCTTTATTAAATGTAATACTTTTATTAAGTTCGCTAATTTCAATCATTAGCTGTTATTTCTTTTCTTTTTAACACACTCAATTTTAGCATTAGTAGTTCAATAGTTATCCAATTTAATTTCTAAACCTTTATTGTGTTAAAGTATTTTCCTTTAAATTTTCTCCTCCAAATTAATCCAATACAGTAATTCAATCCAATTTTATAAAATTCAATTTCCTTCTCACTTTCTCTGGTCGCCTCTTCCACTTTCCTCCAGGATAGCCCTTTATTTTAATTCTGGGGTACCTCAAAAATGATGTCTTTTGCCTGGTTCACATTCTGCTTGCAACTTCTCTGTTCCAGCACAAAACTTATTTTCCCGGAGTATTCTTCCTCTTTGTGGTGGCCATATTAAGACCACCACTGAAGCTTGCCTTTGGGAGGGGTTTTCCCTGTTAGGGAGGGGAGTTGCGGCTCCCTCAACCCTCCAGGCTATTCCCCTTCTTCACCACCCCTACAGGATGGTTCTGGTCTCAATTGGGACCCTCCAGTAAGTGAACTTGGGTAAAGCTGCGCACGATCGCGGATTCCGCTCCAACTTCGATGAGGAGCAAACTGGAAGTCTGTTTCCTTCTCTTGAAAGGCCTTGCCACTTAAGAGCTTTGTGTTTCATCCAGGCTAGATGGTCCAGCTTGGGCCCAATTACTCTCCATATTGCTAGGAACGACACTGGAGGTGCTCTCAGCTCCTCACAAGTCATGTTGCCCTGGGTGTGGGCCAGATGGTAGGGATCCCTGCTCTGAGGCTTCAAGAAAATGGCACCCAAAAGATCTTGATCCTTCAAATGACTGACAGCCATGTGCATGGAGGCCTATAGAAAACCCTATTAAGGGCAGTCTACGGACGTGGCAAATTAACTCAGTGCCTATCTTCTATGTTTCTGTCTCTCTTCTTCCAGGCGCTGAGTGGGATGGCCCCGAACAACAGCTCAGAGGCCCTGACTGATAATGGGGCTGTGCATCTCTGGAGGACTGTGTGGGAAGCTCACCAAGCTCTCCCAGCCCAAACTTACAGTTTCACTCTGTCGGTTGCCTTGCGGAGACTAGGCAGCGAAGGAGAGCGGATCCCTGTTTCTTGCAGGCGCAGCTCTACTGGGTCCCCAGGAGCTGCTGTTTGTTCGTTGTTGTTTCCTTGATTATTTTTGAATTCTGTAGATCAGTAGCTGCTATAATAGCTAAGACTCCAAAGACACTAACTCTATGTCAAAGAGCTGAGTCAAAAGCTGCGGCTATCAGCAGAGGCTGGCTTTTTATAGTGGCAGAGTCAGCTCAATGACATCAGAGGGAGGAGTCATACCTCATGCCAGGACTCTCGATGCAGCATGGAGGAGAATACAAAGTTTTCAAGAGTCTATACTTGTTTTGAATTGGAGGGGAGAGGCTAGTCTTTACAGCAATATAGTGTCATTGCAGTTTGCATGAAAGAATGCTGAAAGAAGCTGGGAATTAAAAGTGGGATCAGAAATTATTATACACTCTTGCCAACTGACACTGGTTCAGTAAAAGTATTGCCTTATCTATGTTATGTCTCTCATTCTTTTGTTTGCAATTTAGTCCTTTCATTGGAACAGAGACACAATGTATAACTTGGCTACCAGGGTGATTTACAACCATGGAAGTTAAAAGATTCTCTCCCCTGTTTCTCTCTTCTTGTAGTGCTGACACCAGCAGATTAAAAAATCCATTTCATTGTGTGACATCATTTTCAGCAAATCAATGCCATTTAAAATGCTGAGCACTCAAGCTACAAATATCATGGCTACTGCTAACGAAATGGCAGGCAGATCCTGGGCTAAGAAACCGCACTGATGTGCTCATTGCCTTTTCTGACTTCAACCTGTATTAGGGAAGAAACAAAGAGATTCTTTTACTTCTATATTTCTACTGTCACTGGCCAACTGAGCATTTCCTTTCAGCTAGAACCATGTGGTTTTGGCATCTTTCCCTATTGAAAAGCCAGCTGCAGGCTGACCACAGAATATGATAATGGCTTGTAGTACAAAGAGTTCCAGGCCACATGAGAGTTCTTCCTCTGAACCTAGGGGCATGGAAAAGGGAAAAGGGCTGAATGTGGGTGATCCCTTATTCTAAGCCTGCCACTTCCTCTTGCTAGGAATCAAGAGATGATAAGGCCACTGGAAAGGTTGTTTTCATGAGCAATATCTAACAAGGCCATGCAATGTTTGGAATCATAGAGAAATGCAACTTCAGCTTACACAGAAAACAGATTTTATTTCTGGAGGGAACAGAGACAAAATACATTTGTTTTCTTTGGGGGAATTGCACTGTCTGGGTACTTAATAATGCTGGCAAAGCAAAATATTGATAGCAGGGAAGAAAATGCCTTTGATTCTCAAATTTAGAAATGCAGCAAGTGACCATATTTATTATTTATTTTTATTTATTTGTCAAAAGCTTACAATATAACAGAAACAAGAATAAACATAAGTTTAAATACAAGAAATAGAAACTAATAATTGGGGACAATAGGACAGGGATGGTAGGCACAATTGTGTGTTTATGCACTTCCCTTACAGACCTCTTAGGAATGGGGTGAGGTCAATAGAGGTTAGTTTGAGGGTAAAGGAGTGGGGGTTTGAGCACGTGACAACAGAATCAGGTAGTGAGTTCCAGACATTGATCACTCTGTTGCAGAAATCGTACTTCCTGCAATCGAGTTTGGAGTGGTTTACATTTAGTTTATATCAGTTGTGTGCTCTTGTGTTGTTGTTGTTAAAGCTGAAATATTCATTAACTGGTAAGACACATGGCTCAACTACATTCAAGCAGCACAATTCATATAAACTAAGCTGCCAGATAATGGGGTTAATATAATGTGACTTGCTACTGTGACCCATCAGAGGTGGCAATCACAGAAAAAATATTTGCTGTTTGTTGAGGCTGTCTTGTCATTCTAACTGTGAGAAATTATAATGATTGAGGTTGATGGGGAGTTGACAATGGAGAATATGTCTTTCAGGTTTATTAATAAGCTATTTATGTATTAAACAATTTTATATGGCCACCCAACTTGTACACACATGATTCTGGGCAGCTTGCAACATTATAATCTTGCAATAAAGGTTCCACATTGTGGGAAGAAAGTGTATTAACAGCTACTCATAATCTGTATCAAGGTTGGAGTAGACTTCTGCTGCATTGTGCTGCATGGAACATATATAGCTGTCATTCAGGGACAGTTCCATAGGTGTTCTTTTGTATGTCGGTGAACTTTAACATTCTCCATATGAATGTGCCTTATCTTCCTCCACCTCCCAGCAGGAAGTTGGAACCAATCAGAGCAGGGAGAGGGCACACCTCTACACATCATGCAATTGGCTTTCAGGAGGTGTTTATGTCAGCCTATCTTGCAGCCCTCTGCAATTTCTACTTACCCATCAACCCCATTGCAGTGTAGGTATGTGGCAATGGCTATGGACAGTTGTGGGCAACTTTAACTCAGTCTGAAGTCTTAGCAATAGTTTTTTAATGGATGTTTGAAAGCCTACTTTTGCCTGTATGAAGCTTACACTCCAGTGTTAAAGAAACACTAACAAACAGCAAATATTTTTAGACACCATATATGAACATGAAGACCCACCCATCTATGTGCTTAATAACATATGTCTTCACTGAAAGTGAAATGAATTTTAATCTATTTGGCAGAATGTCACTTTAGTTTATTTGGTCCAAATTAACTCAAGACAAATCAAGTTGTCTGCTTCTTCATTATAGTCTTACATGCAACTGAATTATTCAGAGGTAACCAGATTGTCCTAGTTTGCACTTTCCACCATAGGTATCTACCCTTTAATTGTTTTTGAACATCTGTGGAGAATTGTACAGTTGTCTAGTTGCCCCATTTGTCTTGGTTTTGTTTCTGTCATGAAAACACTGAATGTTAGCATTTCAAGAGGAACCAGAAACAGCCAGGATTGGCATTGCACCTGCTCCTTTTGTTTTTATAAATATAGCATTATCATCCTGATGACTACTGCTATTGAATTTCTACATCTTGCACAAAGCAAGTTCTTCTAATCAAGGCAAGGCTTTCTGAAAGCCGCAATCTTCTTTTATTGAGCTAGAGGTTCAGGTCATGGAGAACAACAATGACAAATGAATTCAGCAACCTATTTCCAGCTTGACCATTCAGCCTCTGGATAGAAATACTAGAATATTAATCAGAGATGATAATGATGATGATGATGTCATTCTTCAACATGACCTCCCACATAAGCAGACTGGCTCCTCCTTTTCCATCATAGGGAAGAAGAATATTAATATTCATTTTGAGCTGATTAAATAG
>CM019148.1:196552148-196754029 GCA_009733165.1 Naja naja | reverse complement strand
CAGACTCAGACTCAGACTTTCCAACCACTGCCAACACAAGTAATGCTGCATGATCTGTCTGCTATTATTCATTTCATTGTGGGCACTGCCTCTACTTCAACTACTCTATCTAGCATACACTAAGTTGGACACATTCCTTCTCTATTGGCTATTGCCTCTATGCACATATTGTGCTGAGTTCCTGAACCTTGCTTTTTAACTAGTCTATTTGTGAAACAGTGGGCTTACCCCCCACCTCTTAAAAAACTGGAGAAATGGTAGGCCATCTGGCCCCGGAGCTTTGTCGATTTTTTGCCTATTAATGGCCCCATATACTTCTTGAAGAGTTACACTGTGGTTTAGGGATTCTTTGTCATCCTCTGAGATTTCTATAAAATCGGCATTTTTTAAGTACCTTTGAATTTGGTCTTCCATTGGATGGTTTACCTCTGTATATAAATCCTTATAGTATTTTCTAATAATCTGCCTTTTTTCTTCCCTTTGAAACATAACTCCCTTGTTCGTTTTTAATTTAGTGACCCATCTCTTTTCATTCTGTTTCTTAAGTTTAGAGGCTAACCAATGTCCTGGTTTATTTGCGTTCTCAAATTGGTATTGCTTCGTTTTCTTTAATTTCTGAGCTAATTCTTCCTTGTCCATTAAATTAATTTTATGTTCGATTATATCCAATTGTAGTTTAACTTGTTTGTCCTGTGGTGCGGTTTGCAATTTCTCATACCATTCCTTGTATTCTTGTTCTAATTTTGCTCTTTGTTGTTTTTTTCCCCTATTTTTCCTGGCCATATATTTAATAGACACTCCTCTCATTGCTGCTTTGGCTGTATCCCAATTATTTTGTAGAGAGGTGTCCTCAAAGTTTATTTTCTTGGAAAAAGAGTTCTAACTCTTTTGCCAACATTTTATTAAATGTATCATCTTTTAAAATCAACCTCTGAAGCATCCAATTTCTTAATTGTTGTTGTTGTCTCTCCCACCTAAGCCTAATCATATTGTGGTCTGCTAATACGTTTGGTTCCATTGTTATGTCTAATATTTCTGAGTTTAATTTTTTGGTCATCCACATCATGTCCAGTCTTGACTAAGACATATGGCGGTTGGAGTAATACGTGAACTGTTTTTTCCTTATATTCTTTTCTCTCCAAACATCACTGATATTAAATTCTTTAGTGAGGTCTAAGAATACTTTTGGTAACTTTTTTTCTTTCTAAGTTATTATTTCCTTTGTAGTCCAATGATTTATCTATGACCACATTGAAGTCTCCCATGATACATAATTCTTGATATTGTAATTCTTTAAGTTTATTATGTAGTTTTTGGAAGAAGGATTCTTGGGGACCATTTGGACCACACTAATAGGCATTTGGTCTTTCTTGTTTCAACTTCTACCATTAGTATCCTGCCTTCTTTGTCTGAATATATTAGTGAAGCTGGGATCCTGTCCTTTATATAAAGTACTACTCCTCTCTTTTTCTTTTGATCTAAGGCCGAAAACAAATTCCCCAATTTTTTATTCTCTAGTAAATATTTTTGTTTCTGGGCAATGTGGACCTCTTGTAGTGCTATGATATCAGCTTTTTGTATTTGTAAGTATTTAAAGAGCTTTTTCCGTTTTACCGGGGAATTTAAACCATTTATATTCCAAGATATACAAGTTTGTATTTTTATTGGATCCTGTACTTGGCACTTCTTGTAATTCTAATATCTTTGGGCTCCTCTGCAAGTTCCCCTTTCCCATTATTGTCATCTTTGTTATCTATTATATTTACCTTTTTATGTACATCTGGTCTTTCCCTTTCCTCCTTTCTCATTCCTTCCTGATCTTCATTTTCCCCTTCTCTATTTAGTTGTTGATCAAAAAACAACTCTGCTTTCTCTATAGTATCTAGTTTGTATTTCTTATTGCACCAAGTCACCATTATCCCTTCCGGGACCAACCATCTAAAATTAATACTTTGTTTTATAAGCCTAGCTGTTAAACACAGCAGGAAGTATTAGGAAAAGAAATGTTAAAAATTTTCAATGAAGTTTTAGACAAGGCGAAGTGTCCCCAATCTTGGCAAGAAGCAAAAATATCTATTATTCCTAAAACAGGAACTGATTTGACAGACCCGGGGAATTATTGACCAATCTCCCTTCTTAATGTCGACTACAAAATTTTTATGACTATTCTGGCTGAAAGATTAAAAAAAATACTTAATAAGCTTATATCTACCGACCAAAATGGCTTCCTCCCACAGAGACATCTTAGAAATAACATCAGAGTAACATTAGATGTATTAGAATACTATGAAGACCGTAGTGCAGAACAAGCAGCACTACTATTCCTAGACACACAAAAGGCATTTGATAATGTAAAATGGGATTTTATTTTACAACAAAGTAAACATTTGAATTTAGGACCCAAATTTATAAATGTAATATTGGCTATTTACCAAAAACAAGAAGCTACAATTCTAATTAATGGGGGACTTACGGAAAAATTCCAAATCCAGAAGGGAACTAGACAAGGATGCCCACTGTCGCCATTGTTATTTATTATGACGTTAGAGGGTTTAATTAGGACAATTAAAAAAGAAAGTGAGATAAAAGGATTAAAAATAAAAAGGAAGAGTTCAAATTACAAGCATTTGCTGATGACCTACTTTTTATTCTAGAGGAACCGCAAACTTCTGGACCTAAACTATTAGAAAAATTAGATGAATTTGGATTTGTAGTAGGTCTGAAGGTCAATAAAAAAAAAATGATCACTAAAAATATGACAAACAAACAGAAACAATCACTGGTGGCAACAATGGGCATTGAAATTGTTGAAAAAATAAAATATCTGGGAATTACGATATCAGCTAGGCATAGCACACTTAAGAAGGACAATTATGATCCTCTTATTAAACGAATAACGGATGAATTAAGAAGATGGAATAATCTAAATTTATCCTTTATGGGCAGAATAGCTACGATAAAAATGAATATCTTACCTAAAATTCTATTTCTCTTTCAAAATGTCCCTATAAAACTAAAAAAAACCCCTTCTTTGATGAATTAAATAGAATAATATCGAACTTTATTTGGCAAAAGAAAAGGCCAAGGATAAAATTAAAATTATTACAGGATGCCACGGAGAGAGGGGGGTTTGGCCTACCAGACTGGGAACTGTACCATAGTGCTGCAATAATGACATGGTTAAAAGATTGGATTAATCATACAAATACAAGAATATTAACATTAGAGGGATACAACCTCCAGTTAGGGTGGCACGCCTTTCTCGGACAAGATAGTATAAAGGGACACAGCTACGTGCAAAAACATAAAGTTAGACAGACACTCTTACATACTAGGTTTAAAATTAAGAAACAAATGTACACTCAAACTCCAATCTGGTTATCGACACTAGAAGCCTTGATGCACCCACACCTATTACGATACAATAAAATTATTACTTATGAAGAATTACTAGATGAAAAAGGGGATTTACAAACTAGGCAGCAGTTGATTGAACAGGGAATAGAATTGGAATGGTGGGCCTATCTGCAACTCCAATCTAAACACTTAGAAGACAAAAAGGAATTGGGCATTAGTAAAACTAGGAATGAATTGGATGAAATTTTGCTAGGACCAGATGAAAAGATGATTAAAAAACTTACCAAGTATTATTAGAAGCCAAATTAGAAGAAGAAAAAGTAAAAGAAACAATGATGAGAAATTTCGGCTATAATATAAATTCGGACGATTGGCAGAACATCTGGACTAGAAATAAGAAAATAACTTTAGCAACTCCATACAAGGAAAATCTATACAAATTATTTTACAGATGGCACATAACACCAACAAGACTAGCTAAAATAAATAATAATTTTTCTCCCATATGTTGGAAGTGCAACAAGGAAAGAGATACCTATTATCATATATGGTGGAGTTGCAGAAAGGCCCAGCAATTTTGGAATGAAATATACAAATGGCTATGAGAAATCTGTGACAAGGAGATATACTTTAAACCAGAATTTTTTTTATTAGGAATCACTAACAAGATATACCGAAAGAAACTTTTACTTAATGACTCACATTATTACAGCAGCGAGGATGGCTTTTGCACAAAACTGGAAAAACACTGAAACTCCAACAGAAGCAGAATTAATAAGAAAGATCATTGCATGCGCGGAGATGGACAAATTGACAATGGAAATCAAAAATAAGGAAGAAACGGACTATTACAAAATATGGAATAATTTCTACGGATGGCTAGATAGGAGAAAGATCCAATAACTTTTCTGAATGGGACTTAATAAATGATGGACAATGAGTGATATGAGCTCAGCAGTACCCGGTTCAAATTTAATGTATGTTTTTGTTTGGTTATGTTTTGTTTATGTTCATGTTTGTGTGTGATTATTCAATAAAATTATAAAAATAAAAAAAAGAACTGGGGAAATGGGGCAGGCACAGGAAACTGAGGTGGTTAATAAGGGAGCAGGCAAAACTGCAAGAAAAAAAAACAGCAGGAGAGGAAGGACCCTCTATATGTGTGCAATTGAATATACCAAGGAAGCAAGGAACCCACAGATCTCTGAAAATTTTAAACAAGAGGGAGTATAAACCACTTCCTACCAGGGGTGGGATTCAAAATTTTTACTAACGTTTCTGTGGATGTGGCTTGGTGGGCATGGCGTGGCTTGGTGGGGGAAGGATTCTGCAAAATCTCCATTACCTCCCCACCCCACTAACCTGCTTTCCAGCTCCATTCTCCTGTGCAAGGCAACTAAAGAAGACCCAGCCAATCATCTGGGACTTGGGAGGCAGAGAATAGATGGAGGCAGGGCAAGTCAGAGGAGGTATTTGCCGGTTCTCCAAACTACTTAAAATTTCCGCTACCGGTTCTCCAGAACTGGTCAGAACCTGCTGAATACCACCTCTGCTTCCTACCCTTATCCCCAGAAAGGTGTGTCTCCTAGTTTTGCTGAGCTAGAATCTAATAATGCTTTCGGCTTGTTGAAACTCTTTTCAGGGGAATTGGGAAGCCAAGCCCTGGCAGAAAAGGTCTTTTTAGATTGGGCACAAGGGCTGGGATGAAACTGACACAATTTTGCTAGCTTCCCCATCTGGCAGCAAGAAGGGTGAAATGGGGATGGTTTCCCTGTACCACTGAAATAATGAAATGCTCATTGTGAGTAAGCAGCTCTTGCGCTGAGCAGAACATAAGACTAGATGGCCATTCAGCTGAACAATTCTATGACTTCTGGATATTGTGTGCTTATGCAAATGGAAACCACATGCCTCCAAAGACCTGCCTGTAGAATGAATGAGAAGTGTTTGCTCTGCTGGCAGAGGTAAAGAAGGAGGGGAATCCATCGCTTGTGGTCCACGGTAATTGTCATCCAAGAAGAATGGACATCCAGCATCATGACTTACATTTATTTTATTGCTTTTTAATTAAGAACACAAAAAACAAGAAAAAAAACAATAGTGAAAGTGGTATATAAACTGTCAAAGAGAAAACAAAACTCACACTCACCAGACTCATGGTTGACTCAGCCTTCCATCCTTCCGAGGTGGGTAAAATGAGTATTGATTGTTGGGGGCAATCTGCTGATTGTAAACCATTTAGAGAGAGCTGTAAAGCACCATAAAGCAGTATATAAGTCTACATGCTATTGCTATTGCTATTTTCTTTTTTTAATCATAATTTTCTTTTACTTTTGCTAAAGCACCTATACAGCATCATTGCCAAAGATTGAAAACCAGATAGTGATTTCTTAAACTGGCTTAATTTCCATCCACCATAAGAGCAGACAAGGTTTGATGTAGCAGCTAAAGTATCTGGCTAGAAATCAGGAGCCCGTGAGTTCTAGTTCACCTTAGGCACTAAGCCAGTTGGGTGCTCTTGGGCTCAGCTCTTTGTCTCAGCTCTAGGAAGGCTGAAGCATGGACAAATCTGCAGGAACTTGTTCAAGCAGTTGCCAGGAGTCAAGAATCGCTAAAGGTCCACTTCCCCCACAAAAAGGAGACATTCTGCTTAAGGTGGCTACATGGAAGTGCTCCTAATCTAACTTCATGGTAGGCATGGAAGTACAACTTGTCTGTCTAGATATGTAATCTTATATTCACAAAATTGCTGTCCAGCAGAAGATTCTCAGATACTAAGTCCATGAGTGGAAGCTGGTTGCATTGACATCAGTTCTCTTCAATATGGGAACCACAGGCGTCTCTCTTGCCAGCTTCATTGCTGTCCTGCCAGTTTCCATAGTTTCTGCCCAGAACCCTTTGTGTTGGGATTCCAGAATGAATGGTCATTATGTCTAACAATTATCTTCAGGCTATTGCTACTCACCATTGTTCACTGAAGAAGTGATGCGAGATTTTGAAATTAAATATAGAAAGAGGAACTATATCTACATGGAGTAAAGCATGCAGTGGGGTACTGCAAGGTTCTGTCTTGAGCCCAGTGCTCAACATCTTCATAAATGACACAAAGGAGGGGATTGAAGAGGCACTCATCAAATTTGCAGGTGACCCCAAGCTGGGAGGGAATTGGTAACACTCTAGAAGATAAGCTCAAGATCCAGGGGGATCTTGACAAACTTGAGCATTGGGCCCTAATAAGATGCAGTTCAATCATGAGAAAAGTAAGGTCCTACTTAGGCAAACCCCCCAAAATGCACAGGTATAGAATAGGCATTACCTGGCTCAACAGTAATGCATGTGAGAGGAATCAAGGAGTCCTAAGTGGTCCATTGTTTAGGTATGAACCCAGCAGTGTGCTGCAGCTGCCAAAAAAGGCAATGCAGTCCTAGGTTGCATCAAGAGAGGATATTATGGAAAGCAATAGTACTGCTTTATAGTGCGCTAAAAAGGACACACTTGGAACAGTGCATCCAGTTCTGGCTACCAGGATACCAAAAGATGCCAAGATCCTAGAAAGAGTGCAGAGAAGAGTAACAGATATGATAAGGAGGTTAAATCATACAAAGAACGGCTAAGGCGGGGGCGGGGGGGAACTATGGCCCTTTTAGGACTTGTGGATTTCAACTGTTGAAGTTCACAAGTCATAAAGGGGTCATAGCTCCCTATCTCTGGGTTAAGGGAACTAAGTATGTTTATCCTAACAAAGAGAAGGTAGCTGTTGCAGGAAAAAGGGTCAATTTATTTCCCAAAGCACCTGTGGCCAGGGCAAGAAACAATGGGTGGAAGCTCGTCAAAGGAAGATCCAATCCAGAACTAAGGAGGAGTTTCCTGACAGTGAGAACAATTAATCAATGGAACACCTTGCCTCTCAGAATTGTAGGTGCTCCCTCACTGGAAGTTTCAAGAAAACATTAGGCAACATTTTCCTTGGATGGTATAAGGACATCTGCCTTGGGCAGTGGCTTGGACTAGAAGACTTATAAGGTCCCTTCCAGGTGTATGATTTTAAGCATGGCTGTTGAATTATTTTTAATATTTGTAAGCCACCTATAGAGCTTCAGAATGGTTCATAAAATTAAAGAAAATAAGGACATTCTTTGCATTTATGCTATTCTCTTTCCCACTTAGGATTTAATGCATTCCTATGAGACTGCAACTGAGAAACAGGAGGAGTTACAATTAGTCACCTGATTGTTATAGATTTCTTCACAGATCCGCATTTGTCACATCCAATGAGAAATAATGATGGCAGAACCATTGTCCTTACTTATTTGCAATTCAATTAGTCTTGAGAGCACTGACTTCTAGCAAAACATTTTGATTGGATGCCTTTTAGTTGTCATGGTAACAGCCAATTAGAGGGTAGGAAGTGTCTCTTGAGCAAATGTCTATGAAGATTCTCATTCAGGTCATAGTTGTATCAAAAGTGGTTTTTATTTTGAAAAGGCAACTGGACTGATTTTTTGAGGAAAAACAAGACATTTCGCTTCCTATCATGGAAGCTTCATTAGTTGTATTGGATGCTCTGGGAGATGGGAGGACAGTTATTGGCAGTTGAAATTAGTTGTTGGCAGGGGTTCTGACAGGATGGTGGAGGAGGATGAAAAGATTGTGTTTTCTTTGCAGTCGACTCATCTTAACACTCTGAGAGCCATTGTGGTTACTTGGGGTTTTATCTGTGACCTCAGGGTCACCTGAATCAGTGATGTGGAATCTTCTTGGGACAGCCAAAAGGACTGCATTCTAAATTGGGGTTAGGTAGTGTCTTATCCCTTCTCCTCTGTTAACACAAATGACCTCTTTTACCCCTCTTTCAAGCCGATGGTCCTCTCTATCCAAAATGTAAACTGAGTGGCCCTTATCATTCAAGATTGACTGCTGAAACTTGTCTTGATGGGTTAGATCTCCTATGTTGTACCATGCACTTGTGCTGCTTTGTTTTACCCATGTACAAATTTGCACATGTCTCACTGCATTGTATTGCATATACCACATTGCTCAGTTTGTTTTATACTTGGGGTAGACAAGTTTCTGCCTTAATGTATTCTTGGGCTTAAAATGCACAAGTATGTGAAAAATGTTCCTGAGCTTTTCCGATATTCCAGCAACATCTGGAATGAGTAACTTGAGTAACTATAGAAGGGAAGAAATTAGGCCAACACGCCAACTAGGATTAAGAGTTTAGATGAAAACATTGACCCCCCTGCTTTATTTACACTTTCTTTGGAGAACATAGGGACACGGTGGCTCAGTGGCTAAGACACTGATCTTGTCGATCAGAAAGATCAGCCATTTGAATCCCTAGCACCGTGTAATGGAGTGAGCTCCCGTTACTTCTCCCAGCTTCTGCCAACCTAGCAGTTCAAAAGCATGTAAAAATGCAAGTAGAAAAATAGACTAGCACGTATGTGCGAGGGGAACCTTTACCTTTACCTTGGAGAGCATATAGCTGAAGAAGAGTAGTCCAGAAGAAGTAGCCTTAGTGTAAGACAATTTGGCTGTATTCAGATGTGAAGTGGTCCCATTATTAACTTCAACATGCTGACTACCTACTTCTGAAATATGTGAAACCATTTTCTTGTTTGGCAGGAACAATTATGCCACACAATTTATAAATAAAGGAAAATAAAGGCACCTCTGCAATGCAAAGCTTGTGATAGAAGGAAGAGGGGGGATGTTACTCAACATGGAAGCTCTCTGCAATATGTTCTCTTGTGGAATGCTAATTGCACAATCCCTTTGGACTTCGGAGCTTTGATATGAACTAGAAATGCACAGTTTGGAAAACACTAAAACTAAGGAGGGACATTTTAAGGATACATCTAGGAGAAAGAAATGGAATTTTGAGAATTCACAAAATTTGGTTTGCAACAGCACCACGTATTGTCTTTTGCTTTTCTGCCAATACCATCCAGAAGTTTCTCTATCACCAGTCAACTGAGTGAGACCTATAGCTGCCTACCTGTAAGCTTGGGACTACAATTTTGGTAAGCCAACTTTTAGAGCCTTCAGCCATAGTTTAGTTTGCTTAATTGTCATTGCACCTCATACAACGAAATTAAATGCCATCTTCGGTGTACATCATACATAAGAAAACTATAAAAATAAAACAAAAACACACATCCTTCACATTCTATACAATTGAATTGAAAACCTGTTACTTTGTTAGTATTACACTATACAGTAGATACACTTACTGTAAATTACAGTAACACAGTTCATTAAAAATATGAGAAAAGAAACATTAAGGACTTGAGGAAACAGAGAGACTCCTTTGGAGGGTTTCCCCACCTAGAAAATTCTGGTATTTGTCCAAATCACTGGCTATTAAGTGTTCCTGGGGCTGCAGAATTACACCAAGTTGTAAGCCATAGACAAGAAACTATGTCCTGCTAAATATTCATATTCTTGATTTTTGCATAAACATTGATTGCAAAGCTATTTGAATAATTTTTCCTTTACAAGGCAAGAATGAATATTTGATTCTCTAATCAATTTTCTAAAAATTCAATTCATATGGAGAAACTTCTGCAATTGCAGTAGTCAGTTAAAAGGTATTGTTATGAACAGACAGCATAAAATGTAACTTAAATACTGATTTGCTGCAGTGATGAAGCTCTGCCCAGAGCTTCTCCCTAGCCAATGGAGAAAGTCTGGTTATTAAACAAAGCTTTGTCAATCATCTCTTGGCACAGGTGCTTGTGGGATGCTAAGCAGTTCCTGGGAAAACTACTCAAGACCACTGTGTTCCCTAAATTATCAATTTTGACCAGTTAGTGCAGGGGTGGGATTCTACCAGTTCACACCTATTCGCTGGAATTGGTTGTTAATATCTAAGCAGTTCGGAGAACCGGTTGTTAGAAGAAATTACTGGCCTAATCTTGTAAAGAAGGCAGGAAGGAAACATTCTGGTGTTGCTTACAGAAACTGCCTCTCCATTAACCCTTATTACATTCTTGGCAGGACCAGATTTCCTGTCTCAGGAACGTCTCTGGAGTTTTTTTCCCTTCCTTTGCTGGTACTTTGCTTGTGTGGAGTGACCATTCAAATTACAATGGCACTGAAAAAGCTGACTTATGACCATTTTTCACACTTATGACTGTTGCAGCATCCCCACAGTCTTGAGAGGCCAGGCGAGGAGATGCGAGCCTCGATGTGAGTGATATTGAGTTGGCCACATCCAGCCAATAACATGACCACCAAGCCATGTCCACCCAGTCACATGACCACCTAAGCCATGCCCACCACCTAAGCCACGCCCACAGAACCAGTTGTTAAAAAATTTGAATCCCACCCCTCAGTTACCTTTTGTCAAAACCTCTAATAGGGAGATTTGATTAGGATTGTGAGTATTTGTGTTAAGCATGTTGTGGAAGCAGAGCCTTCTTAAGTTATTGGTGATAAATTGCTTTAAAATAGTAGCATAAAAGACAATAGGAAGGGCTTCATAGATAACAAAAAGGAGAAAACTCCAGCGCAAAAGTGCCACCTCAGAAGAAGGTCCACATTGGCACAAGCAGCAAGATGAAACTTCATCAGTGCCCCATGTAGCAAACATCCTTGGATGGCGTGACCCTCTTGAGTTTGTGATCAACATTTCAATTAAAGATCTAGATTGGGTAGGCCATAGAGGAAAAATCTTAAAGCTCCCTACAATATCCACACAAAAGAATCTGGATTTTTGGACAAGTGGAGATATGTGGTTTGGAGGACTGACATCCAGTGGTCAGGCCCAGACATTTTGAAACTCTTGTCCATCCCCCTTATTTCTTTTGCTCTTAAATACTTTTTCATACCTTATAAAATGCCACATCTAAGTTTCGACATGAAGCACGTCCAAAATGAGAACTCCTCCTAACTTTTGGAGTGGTATACTTTATGATTTGCTTGTTTAGAAACACAGATTTGATAAAATGAAAATGCACTGTATATTTTGAGCTATAGGCTTAAAATGCCTTACAAATGGATCAAACAAAACACGGGCCTGTAATCATAAAGCATATGCTTCATTGTTACAATGATCAGTGGAATATTTTGCTCACCCAGCTGGGAAATGCTCATATAATTATGATTGTTTACTCATTTATATAATCCTGAGGTGGTTTTATTTTCCCCAGTGCAAGCAGCCAAAGGGGATGAGTGTTGGTGAAGAGATTCCAGAACTTTGGCAGGATAAGCAGAGGGATTTTTTCTTAAGTACTGGAAGAAAACAGGTATCAAGCAATAACTACAAGGAAAAGGGATTGTAGAGGCGGAGACCTAATTTGTGGGTGCTCTGTGGATCCCTTTCTCTCCATAGTTAATGTTAATAGGAGCTGCCAATATGAGGCATTCTCCTTCCGCCCAGAGACAAGTGTTATATTGAACAAAAATCTCTTGTTAGCTGCAACCAGTTCTGACCAATATTTTTTCCAGTCCTTTGAAACAGATTGTTGAGTGTCTTGTTTGAAAACCTCTTCACTGCATTAATTCTCCCAGGAGGAAAAATGCCAATATATATTAAAACAAGTTTTCAAAATGGGTCTAAAATAACAATATCTGTATTGGAGCCATTTAATATGTTGCAGGAAGGAGATAACTCTACAAATAAGGTTCCATAATGGAGAAGAGAGCCAATTTGGTATAGTGGTTAAACATCAGGCTAGAAAACAGGAGAGCCAAGTTCTGATCCTGCCTTGGATTACCCAGATGGGTAAATTTGGGCCTATTTTCCAAACCCTATGAAGGAGAAAGGGAAAACCACTTCTGAAAACCTTGCCAAGAAAATTGCAAGGACTAATCCAGGAAGTTTCCAGTAGTCAAAAGTGATTTGAAAGGCACCTAATTAAATAAAATTATTGGGAGAGGGTGTCTTTTTGTTGTTCTCAAAAATTAGAACCCCTATCTGAAAATATAAAGGGGTAGGTGAGTGGAGAGTTGGGTGGGAAAGCTGGATGTAAATGAAAATGTTTTGAAGGTGAAATCCTTGTAAAATGTCTGGAATTGCTGAGAGTGAGTTTAGGCAGCCATATACATTTTCTTAAATAAATAAAGAATAAATTGCTCTCAGCTATAAGACAGATAATAGAATATTATGTTTCTTATAAAAGGTATTGTCAGAAAGAAGTAAAATCAAACTACACTCCTTTGGATGATCAAATGAACCCAAACAGTTGTTGCAGCTACCTCTTTATGAGGGAGATAGACTATTAAGAAGTTTGATAAATAAGTAAATAAATAAATAAATAGCAAACCTTTACAAATTAAAAAAATTCAATTATTTAAAATTAATACATGCTGTACTAGGTACTCTGTGATTGCTTCAGTAGTGGCTGGTTAATCACCAAAGGAGAGGAAGAGGCACGTGTGCATTTCAGCATTGCTAAATATACCTCTGGTTGTACCTCAGCTGATCACTTGACCTCACCTCCAACATAGGAGGTGAGTAAGTGTTACTGGTTTTATGTACCTTGAAGTATTGGTGACAGCTTATGGGGGAAATTTTGTGTTGATACCAATATAGTTTATGGCAAATTCAGATTTACACTAGCACCTCGGTACTCATTGTAAATTGGTTCCGGGAGGTGTGACAAGTACCAAAAATGATGAATAACAAACAAATTTTTCCCATAAGGAATAATGTAATGAGTCACAAGGCAGCCGACACCGACAAGTTCTAGCTTGTGTGTTGAGTACCAAACAAACGATGAGTATCAGGATAAAATGTTTGCATCAAAATGTGTTGAGTACCAAACTCACTGAGTTTCAAAGCAATTGAGTACCAAGGTACCACTGTATTTTCTCATGGACCTGAGGCAAGATGAAGGCATGGAGAGAGTTTGGGGGCAATTTGGGTTTGGGATGATTTTCCCATACTAAGAGGGATGTGGGCACTGTCCAATAAAGCGAAACATTTCGCCCTCTTAGCCACTTGTTTTAATATAGAAATGCGGTCTTGGCTAAGACTTGGATGTCTTTTTTAAAGTTTTATTTTTAACTTATTTTTTTATACAAAGTTTAGGCTTATAGTCTACATTTATATATTCTTTCATTTTTACCAGAGATAGAGATGGAGATATATAAAAATGAGCATAGATTTGCCACTTTGGCTCATTTTCTTTGAAGATACCAGTGCAACTCTTAATCTCACAGTAAGTACTTTAAGTTAGTTGATCTTAAGAGAGTTTTAACAGTACCACAGTTATTGAAAACTACAAGCCTCTACTTGATAGGAATATCCTATTTTAGCCAGGTGATTCCCACATGGAGTCCTACCCTCCTCCCATAGACTCATACAGGCTGAAGTAGGTGCTTAAAATGATCTCTTTTAAGAATCTGATTACAATATGGAAGGGTAAATTTATTTGACTTCTGAGGGACTTTAACAGGCAGCGAGCAAGCTTTGAAACTAAACTGAGATCTGAATAAGAGGGTTTTTTTCTGTCCAAGCTCACTTCTCTCATCTCAGCATCTTGTGGATCTCCTAGAAGGAGGTCTCTCTAAAAAAATAAGAAAACTTAAGGATGTATCCTCAACAAGCCAACATTCTCATTTATGTCTAATTAAAGGGAAGAAACCTAGGGTGCAAAGGACTAAAAGCACGTAGAACTCAACAGATGGAAGCTTCAGGGTTTATTTGTGAATTAGGCTTCAGACAACATCATGTTGTGGTAAATCTCATTGCCTCACCTACACATTGTCAAGTGTAGATTCTGTGATGATGTTCAAGTCTTTTGGCAAGGATCATAGTTCTTTTCACCTGCCACAGGTTGCACTGATGCCCATTTTTGCAAGGTTTGGGGTGTTCCAATCACTATTTCACTGCCTCTTCTATATCATGGAAGTCCTTGAATTCAGTCTCCTTCAACTTCATATTGTTGTGTCAAAGCCTTTCTCCCATAATCCTGAATGGTTGTCCGAATGTTGGAGGAGAGTTCTTTCCTCTTTTTGTAACCCCAGCTTGGCTCTGGAGCTCCACCCTTGTCAATGATGTTTTAGCATCGGTTCGTTTCCCCCCTTGCAACAGCTGAAGGACAGCTGAGCTCCAGCAGTGTTCAGTGGTCCTGGGTCAGACTATTTAGAAGATGTTTCTTTGTTTAAGGTTCCTCCTTTCAGCCAGCTGTTTTTGGCCACTTGCCCTACTCCAGGTCGGGAAGCTGGACTAAACTGAAGCAATTGGGCAATGAGGGACTTGCAAGGTTCAGGTAAGGGAGGGATACCCTCGGGATAAAACACCCCCTTCTTTTGACGGCGGGGCATACTGTGGATGTGGCTATCATCAAAGGGCATGCATCCAGTAACCATCACATACAGTACTACTCCCAGACTCCACACATCATACTTCTTGGGATCATAGGGAATGCCCAGCAGCACTTCTGGGGAGGCGTAGGCAGCAGAGCCACAGTATGTGGTGCTCAGGTCCGGATACCCACGTGACTCCCTGCCAAAGCCAAAGTCAGTCAGCTTTGCCCGACGTCCATCGGCGGTGAGTAGTACATTTTCACATTTAAGGTCCCGATGCACCAAATTTCGGTCATGCAAGTAACGTACTGCGCTCACGACTTGGAGAAAGATGTCTCGAGCTTCCGGGATGCAGGGTAGCTTCCCCAGTTGTTGCACCAGTTGTAATAAGTCAGTGGAAGCAGCTTCCATCACAATATAAAGCTTCCCATTGCAAACTTCAATGAATTCAAAAACACGTACAATGTTGGGATGACGAATTGCCCGCAAGATGGACAGCTCTCGTGGGAGAAACTTGTGTACAAAGTCAGGGGGTGCCCGGCGTCGATCTACCACTTTGATGGCTAGAGGGCCTTTGTATTTGGCTGAGGTGGCTACCCTTACTTTTGAATAGCTGCCCTCCCCCAGCGTTTGGCCCAGCTTGTAACCAAGCTCGTTTAGCCATCTGTCCCCTCCAGAACTCTTCGACATGGTGCAGGATGCCTTGGAGAGCTCTGCTGGGTGTGCCCGGGACTTAGATATTAAAGCAAGGATTGAAGGCTTTAACCCATTGTGTGTGCTTGATGTTGCTCTTCACCCCCTCCCATGTTCCCTCTGAGGGCTTAAGGCAGGAGTGTTATACAGCTTGTCCATGTATTGTGATGTGCTGCAGGTGTCATGGCTCATTCCTTATTTAGGTTGCCAAGGCTGGTATATCAGTTTCTTCATTTCTTTTCCCATAGGAACATGCACAAAAGTTAGGGATTATTAGGATTAGAATATATTTTCTTTTTTAAAAAAACAATCACACACACACACACACACACACACAAAATAAGAACCTGGGGTAGAGTTTGCGCAGAGAATAGCAAGGCATGGCTGAATGTAGTGATATTTATTTTTCACAAAAACAGATTGGTGGGGAAATCTCTGTCTCCAAAGAGCTGCTAATAGAACGAGTAGGTCCTGCCTGGCCTAGCATAAAGACACCCCTCTAGCTATTTGTTGAAGCCATAAGTGCACCACCACGTCCAACCGTGGCCCACTGCAAAGGTAGACTTCTTTCTTGCTCTGCTTCAAAATGGTGTTTTTCAGCATCTGCCAACTTAAAGTGTGTTGGACCATAAGACTGTACTGAATAGTTCTAAGGTAAGTTAGGGAGGGGCTGGTCCAACACTATTGGTCCCTTGAGGCTACTGCAGGCACACCCCTGGCCGCTAATTCTCAGGGCCATTTGTCTTTTGGCAGCAGGAGAATCTAAGACCCTTTCCTCTCCTTCTTTTGCCATTCAGTGTGTGGCAGCAGAAGTGGGGACAAAAGAGAGGGTAGCCCATCTTTTGTCTAACAGCACTTCTGCCTCCAGAATTTGCTAATCCTTTATGCTCTTAGTGTTTTTTTTCCCCAGGACTTCCGTCTTGGAAACAAACTTAGGAAAACTGTTTAACAGGTCCTTAATTGCAACAGCTCAAGGAAGTGTGATACATATAGCGAGAAGGATATGACAAATTGTAGCAAGGATATGACAAGTTATGCAAGAAGATCACCCTAGACGTTAAGGAGCATATCATAATAACCTGTACCTTGATAAATATTTCACGATTCATTTGAATCATATCATTTGATACAACTGTTAACTTCTTCCATGGAAATAATTTAAAGAATTAGGGTTTGTTTGGTTTTTTACTAGATTCTACTGAACTGCTGGAAATTGTGAGCTAACCCTCAAATGATTTTGTTGCAGCCACATGACTGCTTTCTCTCTGGGTTTCTAGTTAAGTCCTCAGAATTTCCCTAAACCCAATGCTGTATATTGTTTTGCCACTGTGCTGGATTTCCTAAATTCTTTTGCATGTTTGGAGTTATTGATGTTTTTTAAATGACTGTTTTCCAGGTGCCAAGTCTGTAATTCCTTAAACCCTTTCCCCTCTTCTCTTCTCTTCTCTTCTTCTTCTAGAGGAAGAAAGAAGTCTTTATATTCCTATTCTTTATTCCTCTGGATTATCCTACTTTTTATTCCCTACCTCTGCCGAGTGTGTGAATGACTCAGCCCCTCCAGCTATCATTTTTAAGTGTCTGCCAGAAAAATGTCCCATTTATTGGCAGATTTGATTATGTTAACAATGTCCTAATTCTACTCTAATGTTTAGGCCTGTCTTTAGCCCTCCCTCTCCATACTTTCTACAAAATATCAGCAGCACTTCTGTGGCCCATTGAAACGATCTGTTCCCCATAGGGAGTTTTCACAACTAATCCTGCTTCCCAACTCCTTTATTTAGCTTCAAAATTTAACACCGTGAGGTCAACAGTGATTGCTCATCTTGAACGTCTAGTTCATAGCAATGACATATAGACGTATCTATGGTTGTAATATTATGAATATTAGAATAGTTCTTGAGGGAGATCTAAAATTATTTTGATCTTATTTACATGTATGTAGTAAAGACTAGAGAAATAGATGGGCTGATGACCTGAAGAACCTTTGTATAATTTTTTGTTTTATATAGTAGGTCAGATAAAGGTCTTGGACACTGCAGCATGAATGGAAGTTTTTAATAACAACACAGTAATACTGTTGTACTGCATTAGTGCAGAAGCAGGATGAGATTTCTACTATTGGAGATGCTCTATAAAAATTGTTCCGTATTCTGCTATGTTGTACATTTGGGAGTTTCTTAATGGAAGATAGAGTTGTGGTGGATTCTTATATTTCCAGAGTTAGGCTGTGTGCTGTGTGCTTATATTTACAGAGTTAGGCTGTGTGCTGAACATCTGTAGGGGGTTAAGCCTTGGAAAGATTGTTTTCATTTTTATTAAATGATTTTGTTGCAAAATCTAGCTCTGTACACTTCAAAATCAGGCGAACATGAAAATGGGTTGAACTGATGGTAGAATTCGATAACGGTTTGGATTAAAGTTGACAACAAGTTTTGTCCAGAAAAGTTAAATGCTGCTGCTAAGGGGAAGTGATGTTTTGTTTATCATGAATGGTGTTGTATGCCGCCATTAAGAAGAAAAAAAACTTTGGTTGGAAGTGTTGCTAGAGAGGGTCTTTACCCCTTGGAGTATAACAAAGTTATTATCAGTTCTATCAGCAGTGAGTCACTAGAACTGACATTCAAAATATCTTCCAGAACAGTGAAATAACCCTTGGGAATAACCCGCCCTGACCACCAAGGCTGAGGGGTAAATAGGGAATGCTATAACAAAGCTTTCTAGTCAGATAGGTCTTTGCTTTAGTAATACCATTCATGCTTTTCCATGTACTTGGTATAACTACATCTTAAGAAATGCAGTAAACCACAAATATTATCTGGATTCTTCTCAAGAATATTAGAATTATTATTATTTAAAAAGTCTTGGTGGCAATCATCCTTCCCAGATTCAATCTGCCCATTTGGCTAACAAGGATTTTCTTGGTCTAATAGGGCTGGCTGTAACTTATCTAGCTAGGATTGGAAAGAACAATTCCTGTCAAACTGTTGGACCTTCCCTGATCTCTCAGACCCACCAAATTGATTTTTTCATTCTGATACAGCATACTTAACTTAGTGATTGCTGCTGAACTTTCTTCCTAACTGTGAAGGAAGAAAATGGAGAAGATTAACAGATGAACAGAGTTGGAAGGGACCCTGTAGGTCATCTAGTCCAACCCCCCGCCCAAGTAGGAGACCCTACGCCATTTCTGACAGATGGCAGTCCAGTCTTTTCTTGAGAGCTTCCAGTGAGGGAGCTCCCACAACTCCTGAAGGCAAGCTGTTCCATTGGTTGATTGTTCTCACTGTCAGAAAATTTCTCCTGATTTCTGATGCTGAATGTCCTGCCCAACCTCCAGCCCTCTGCAGGCCAGACCCACAGAGTCTTTCCATTCAGCAGATTCCTAGAGTTTCTATTGAAGTGGTTTAGTCATAAACGCTTTCTGCAGGGGCAGCCATCCAGTTTCTTGGCTTCAATGAATATGAGGATACGAGGGGGATGGTTTGGTAGGGAAAGATTGAAACTTGGAAGTCTTGGAAACTCTCTTTAGCTATGTAAAATCGGTGTGCATGTGTGTGTGTAAATATCTAAAAGCTTAAGCTAAAATGACTCCAACTTATCCCAAGGCTGTTATTTAACCAAAGTCTTAACCCTCTATATTTCATCTCAGCCTGAAACAGTCATCATCTGGGGTTGATGCAGTGCAGATTTAATACAACTGATGCCATCCCTTCCTTACACATTTTGGTGGAAATCCAACAATTTGACAGGCTCCATGTTAGAAAAGATTGGATTGGAGCGACCCTGCATTGACCTTACACAGCCTTTGAATGTGGAGTTCTACTGACTAAGCTGCTTTCCTGTTTTCACCACAGCGGTGCTAATACCACCAATGAATCACTGAACGAGAACTGTCTCATCCAAATTGTGCTGGGAAAGAGTCTTTAGGTTCATGATTATATGCTGACACACATTACTGCTACTGCTTTGGGATTTACAAAAACCCTAATCCTGTGGGATTTCCCCTATAAGACAAATATGAGAAAGAATCCCAGGGGTGGGATTCAAATTTTTTAACAACCAGTTCTGTGGGCATGGCTTAGGTGGTGGGCATGGTTTGGTGATCATGTGACTGGGTGGACATGGCTTGGTGGTCATGTTATTGGCTGGGTGTGGCCAACTCAATATCACTCACATTGAGGCACGCATCTCCTTACCTGGCCTCTCATGACTGTGGGATGCTGCAACAGTCGTAAGTGTGAAAAATGGTCATAAGTCACTTTTTTCAGTGCCATCGTAACTTTGAATGGTCACTCTACCCAAGCAAAATACCAGCAAAGGAGGGGAAAAAAACTCCAGAGAAGTTCCTGAGACAGGCAGTCTAGTCCTGCCAAGAACGTAATAAGGGAGAGAGGCAGTTTCTGTAAGCAACACCAGAATGTTTCCTTCCTGCCTTCCTTACAGGATTAGGCCAGTAATTTCTTCTAACAACTGGTTCTCCGAACTGCTTAGAATGTTAACAACCGGTTCTAGCAAATAGGTGCGAACTGGTAGAATCCCACCCCTGAAACATCCCCTTATTGAGCTGAAGGTAGGGGAGAAATGCCATGTTCTTCCAAGACTTTGAAATGGTACAAGATCCTTCCTGAGGTGAAAACAACTAGAGGGTAAATGAGGGAATATGAGAAAGTATGGAAAGGGTTAAGCTTTATCTTCTACAGCTGCCGTATTTACTACTGCATTTTGATAATAGAGTAGAATAGAGTAGAGTAGATTAGCCTAGCCTAGCCTAGCCTAGCCTAGCCTAGCGTAGAATAGAATAGAATAAAATAGAACAGAATAGAATAACTTTATTGTCATTTTGAAATGAATGTACACTAATCAGCATACATTAAAATGAAATTTCACTGCATACAGATCTCAAAGGTTGCCACCTCCAATATATACTATATAAATATGACAGAATAAATGAATGAATAAATAAAAATTATGGATATACCCACATATATTATATGACACAGAAGAAACAACATGCCTAATTCGGGGGAACTTCCGGGTTGAGCCTTCTCGCTAACGGGCGGCGGTTTGCGATCGTACGCAACCGCAGCCTGGCTCTTGCATTGGAGAACCCTGATCCTTATGGTTCGGGGTTGAAGCTGCCTCGGAGGGGCGGTGGAGAAAGGGAAAGCTGCCAGCCAGAGTGAGGGGAGCCGCATCTCCCCCCTTTTGGGTCTGATCTTTTCCCTCTGAAGATGACAAGAAGTGGTGGTCAACATGGCCACCTCGAAGAGAAGGTCTCAACTGGACTAAGATCGGTGCAGGAGGAAAGAAAGAAGTTGACAGCAGAGCAACCAGGAGTATCGGATGGTTAGATAAAGAAAGGCACCCCGGGATTAAGATAAAGATGAGTTTTTTAAAAAAGAAGAAGAAGCGGCGCAGTGTCAAGTGAAGGAAAAAATAATAAGTAAAATATCTTTGACAGCTATAAGGGGCTTCGAACCGGGAAAGGAAGAAGCTGGCATAAGAACTTAAGTTTGGGGCTTGAAAAATCCTGAATATTAAAATAAAAGGAAAGGGAGAAGATTTCGTGTAACAGAAAGTGCCACTTTGTGGATAAAAATTGGAATTTAAAGAAGAAGGAAAATATCTTGTTCCTTTGTGAATCGGAGTTGTTACAATTTTAAAGAGACACTGAAACAAAAAAGCAAGACCCATAGAGGGTGAAAGTTTGAATTAAAATAAAAGACAGACTGCTGGATTAGTTGGTGATATTGATATAGACTCTGGACTTGGGCTAAGATCTTAGAAAATTTAAAGAAGAAGAAATAAGGAAAATAAAACTTTGCTGGCCATCCAAGGAATTAAAATGGAATTTAAAAGTATGAAAGAACTGCTACAGGAAGTGACTGAACTAATTTGGCTCGTTGCAGAAGACATGGGCATGGAAATGGCGAACAAAGAACAAGAAGAAGGAATCTTGGAAAGGGAGGAGCCAGCACAAGGGAAAGCCATTTTAAAGAGACAATTAACACAAAGATTAATACAAATAAAAGGGAAAGGAAGGGTGGTTAAAAAAACAAAACCTAAGAAAGTAATTAAAAGGGAACATTTATGAAATTAGGCATGCTAGAAAGGTCAGAAGAAAAGGGAGCAGAAAGGCAAAAGAGAGAGGGGATTCAAATTGGATAGAGAAGGGATATAGCAGGATAAATGGGAGGAGAGGAAACAAGAAACAAGAGCAGAAGATAGAGAAATGGAATTATATAATGAAGAAAGAAACTCGTTTACATAGAGATAATGGTTAATGTATTAAGAAGGGGGTTCTGCATGGAGAAGAGGGGTAATAAGAATATATTGTAATCATAAAAATGTAAAACAATAGAGGGGTTACTGACAATTTTATTAGATGAAGGTTACACTTTTACTTTTATTTATAAAAGAAAGGTAAATGTTGATTAGATAAATTGAATTAACTGAAATGATTTTTGAAGATGTTTAAAAACCAGATTTGTCAGTAACCAAGGTTAGTTATTCTTTACTATTATTTTGGAACTATAAATAAACTTTAGGGGGGGTATGTGTTGCAGAACCCGATTGAAAAGAGATATAATGTTATGTAGCTTTTCTTTTCTCTTTTTCTTTTATTCTATCTTTTGCTTTAAAGGGAATGATTATCACTATGTTAATATGTTAACCACTGAGGTGTCACTTTCAAAGTAGTAAAGGGGGCAAGTCTAGGTTTTCTTTTTATTCTTTTTTTGTGTTAAAGCTTGTATTGATTTAGAATTATGGAGAGAATATGTGATGAAAGGGCAAATCTGACGGATAAAAGAAATATGTAAATGATAAAAGAGTATTAACAATGTGAAGATAGTTAAAGGATAGATATGGACAAAGTTTATTTTCTATATGATGGGCAAACATATTGTTATTTTTAAGATATATAAACGTTTAAAAAATATTTACAAGTAATTTGAAATGAAATGGGGGGTTATACAGATTGAGATTAAGATTTGAGACTAGGATTAATTTTGTTTGGTTTTTTGCCAAAAAATGGAATGGAAGTAAAAATGGGATAAAATAGGAAGTTAAATGTCAAAAATGAATATAGAACTATTGTCATATTTGCATGTAAAAGTGATGACCTGGGAATATGCTGTCTACTGAAAAGAGCCTTATTTGAACCGTTAAAAACTGAATAAAACTTGTTTAAAAAAAAACATGCCTAATTCGGATGTATACAATACATGCACATGGCAAGAAAAAGGAATCTTGCAAGTTTACCAGACAGATGGCATAGGGAATAAAGCTGTTACAGAATCTGGTAGTCCTGCTAGAAATACTTCAAAACCTCCTCCCAGAGGGAAGCAACAGAAACAGACAAAGTGGGTCTGTAAAAAATCATAAATCATTCTGACAAATTAATTTGTCAAAAGCCTTATGCCTTGTTGTAAAGCCAAACTCTTTGTACTTGCCTGTATTCTTGAATGGTGTTCAGCAGCTCTGTTCTTTGCCACTTTTTAAATATGTGGGTTGTATGATGGACAGGGGGTCAGGGTATAGGGGTAAAAAGATATTTTCTTAATTATAGATGACTTCTATTCGAAGTAAGAGGACCAAGAGGAATACCAAGAGGAGTACGAAGAAAATAATGTGGACTTGGCTTTTTGGGTGTATGTCTTTTGTTTTGTGGTGTCTTGGCAGCTCAAAATTAGGAGGTCTCTGCTTTGCTTTCTTATCAGGTGTTCTTAATTCTCTTAGCATAACAATGAACCAATGCATCTATGGATATATCTTATGTTCAGGTTTTCTTAGGCCTCACAGCTAAAAGAATTTGACTTGCCCTTGTTCAGAGCTACATGATATCTTATGTTTTCTTAGGCCTCACAGCTAAAAGAATTTGACTTGTCCTTGTTCAGAGCTACAAGATATCTAATGCCTGACAGACTTGATGTATACTACTCCCATTGCATTCCTTTCAGAGTTACAAGATATCTGATGCCTGACAAGACTTGATTTATACTACTCCCATTGCATTCCTTTTCAAATTAAGTTTTGTTTTCCCTGGGTTAGGTTTCTATTCTGCTGAGATTTATGATTTCCTGTAAACCAGGTGGTGTTTTGTTAACACGCATGCTCAGACTCACGCTGTCTGGTAACTTTCCATATACTACTCCCTTTCTTGCTGTAGTTACCCCTCCCTGCTAAAACTGCTTAATAAAAGAGACTGTTGCGATCTGTTCGGGGGACATAACATCACCCCAGGCACTTCGTGCTCTCTCATCTTGAGAAACTTCTTGTGTGGTGTCTCTTATTTGACTTCTTTCGTCCTTGCGAGGACCCCCTAAATTGTCTCGGCGAGGGCTGAGACTCGTTCCTGCGGGAACCCAGGACAACATCAACAGGGAACCTCGGACAACGAGTAAGTGTTGCAGACTTGCTGCAGCATCTGGGGGCTCGTCCGGGATCCTGTTGAGTTGTCCAGAGGCATGATCACTGTCTAGTGATGCGTCACCTTCACCCTCATTGCTTACCCGTCCGGACGCGACAAAGTGCACACGTAAGTAATGAGCTCCTCGAACTCGAGAGTCTCGTCAATGCATAGGGATGAGCTCTATTCTCTGGTGAAGAAGGCTAATTGTTTGCAAAAGGTTAATGGCACCACTGTCTATCCTCTTTCTAAGAAATCTCTTACCTCTTTTCTGTCCTATGTTCATGAGAAGTGTCCTGCCTACCCGGAGGAAGGTACCCTTAAGAAGGCTACCTGGATGCGCTTGGGAAAATTCCTCCATGAACACCCTCGAGCTCCGCCTGATATCCTAGTGACTTGGCGGGCTATTATGGCTGCTCTTGGCATCCTCTATCCTAACTCTCCTTCTACTGATTCGGCTGCTCCGCTCTCTTCTAATACGGAGGAATCCCTGCCAAAGGTCTCTCCACCTCCGTATGAGTCTCCTACTGTCCCTGAAGCTGCCTCTGCTCCCCCAGCAGACACAGCTCTTTCTGCTCCTGTAATGTCTCCCCCTCCCCCGGAGGATACAGACACGACTGCAGGAACCTTTTCTGCCTTGGTTGCTTCTTCTCTTTCTCTAAGAACTGAACCCCCGATATCGGCTTACCCTCTAACCCTTAATCCAGTGGGAGGAGGATGGCCGGTACATGAGAACATCAACGTGCGGGTGCTTAAAAATTTAAAAGAAGCTGGTGGGAGATAGGGAAATGGTATCCTGAACTTAATAGAATAGAATAGAATAGAAGGTTAAGGATACCCAAGGCTCCAGTCCAAATATTACATCGATGGTATCAATGCTGTCATGCAGTGGAAACATCTGGCTCTGATGTCTCAGCAAAATAATAATTGACTATAGGCCCCCTCCTGATTATGATCAGGTAAAAATTGTCACTCAAAATCTTCTCTAATTGGACTTTCAGCTCCTTCTGAGCAGGCTAAATTTTTGATTCTCCAAAGCCATTGTACACCCCATAAGGAAAATATTAAAGGAACAATTAGAAGAAGGGGAGATTCAAGCTAGAAACCCAGGACAGAGACACATAAATTTATTTGTTTGAAATTTTTATGTTTAATCCTTTTAATTATTTAATGCTTAAGAAGATAGAACAATAGATGTAACTAGAATACAGGCAACTGCTCTCTTCTGATGCACTGGATGGCAGAATTGAAAGTGGAAGGCATGCCCTATTGATTTCAATAGTCCACAATTAGATCTGCTGATCAGAAGCATGGAATGAGACACAGATCTGTTAGGAAGCCCCTCCATACAGTACAATGGGGCTGTTCAAAGAAAATATGGTTCATTTACTGTTACGTGTTAGGAAGAACTAAGAGAAGATGAAAATGTTTACTATTCTTTTCATGATGTGATTTTCATTAAAACTTCTTAGATGTGATGTATAATAATGTATAATAATTGCATGCAGAATTGAGCTTAGCTGTGTATGTATAATAATGTGAATAAGTGTATGCAGAATTGAATAGGATTGAATTGAAGAAAATATCCTTTACCTGTGTATAGCCCTAATTGGAATTGCTGAAGTTCAAAATAAATTAATTGTAACATGTTTGGCAACCAGAGAATTAAATTGGCTTTTTTGGATTGGACTTAGAGTTGTGGGGGGCAGATAGACAGTGGTTCGGGCCCACAATCACCTTTGTGGTTGGAACCGCTCCTTGAGTTTTCCCAATGCTCTGAGAACAAGCTACAGGTGTTCTTTTTTTAAATGTGGAAACTTAAAGGGACAAACCCACCACAGGTCTGGAAGTGTTGTGTATGCAATCATTTCCAGCCCTGGAGGATGAGATCCTCTACAATAGAGCTTATTGGCTCTCAGAAAAGAATTGTAAATATGCAAGCCGTATGATTACAGTGTAAATGTGTGAGTATGTAGATAGTAAAAAAGGTGGTAGAAATGTTTGTGTGTTGACCCCTATCCCAGATTGAAAGGAGAGTAAGAAAGAGTGTGAGAAAGGTCCGGACCTGAGAAAGATAGGATTATTTGTGTGTGTATTTGTGTGTGCTTTACTCATGATGAAAATTATTTGTGTGTGATTTATTGGTGAAAAGAATATTGAGTGGAAAAAATGGATGAGATTTATTTTAAACATTCCCCTTCTTGTCTTCGCTGGTTGTTGTAGGGGGGGAGAATGAGGCTTTGATCACTTTAACATTTTTTTTCTCTGCTTTGAGTTTTTCCTTGAAAAAGGCGAGGTTAGAAAATAACTTTTATAGGTTACATAGCTTCATCTCCTGATTTTTAGAGATTTTCACACAAAGGAGCCTCAGATAGATAGGCTGAGATTGGCGAATTGCCTGGAACGTTATCTGTAAAGGTGGCTCGGTTCCCAGGTGGGCAATTTGCCCGGATCTTTGAAGATGACTCAGTTCCCAGTTTCAGCAAAGGGAATCAAAATTTAAAACTAGCTGCACTTTGTACATGCTCTTAATCCATATTCTGATTAAAGCAGAGAATTGACACTAAAATTTGACTCCATCTGGAGGGTTTACAACAAGAACTGGAGAATGCATGGCTATTGCCAGCACAACAGGTAAAGTCATGAAAGGTTTACAATGGGCTTTGCAAATAACTTTTTCTTCTAATTTTTGGTAAGTACAGTAAGGTATAAATGGTGGAGTTATGTAAAGTCTGATTTTCAATTTTATTTTCAGAATAACTTATCTCTTCAATGTCCTTTGCCTGACTATCTAAGCTGTATTGTTTGCCTAAAGGCTTGCTTACTTAATGACTTCTTCCTTTACAAGGATTCTCATGATGATACCTGGAAAGTGTCCTGCTATTTTAACTTTCAAAACTTTTTCTCAACAGCCTTTCAACTTAATCTCTGACTCTCATTATGTGTGTCAAATTATTTTTAATCTTCCAGGTGCTTATTTTATGCCCAGGATTTACCCTAATCATGATCTTATTTTTAATTTTGCAACAGCTACTACAAGACCGAAGATATTTCTTACATAGGTAGTCACTTGACCCTTTCTGGGCCTCTTTCTTAAGGCTATTGCTTTGTTGATTTTTTTCAATCACTCTTTTTTCATCAAACTGCTAAAGGCCTGGCACAAGCTTGCCATATTCCAGTTACTCAAGACAAGCAGAATTGTCTGCCTTCAATCTTGTTCTTTCATTGTTTCCCAATCAGCCCCTTAACATTATTACAGACAGTTTGTATGTTTCACATCTGGTCTCTTGTATATACGATGCTTACATTTCTCCCTCAACCCCTGTCCCTTTAATGAGACTTTTTTTACAGCTCCAGGATTTGTTACATCTCCGTGCTCATCCACTGTTTGTAGCACATATTAGAAGTCATCAACATCTTCCTGGATTTTTATCAGAAGGAAATCATATGGCAGATGAGGCATGTAAAACCAACCCATCCTCCTGTCTGTATACCTTAACAGCAGGAGAAAGCCATGACTATTTTCATCAGAACAAAAGGCTCTTGTCAAGCAGTTTGGTATTACCCATCAAGAAGCCACTGCCATAATTCAGCAATGTCCAACATGCAGTCTACAGGCATCTGCTATCCCACAAGGGGTCAACCCAGGGGTACTAGTGCTTGTGAGACATGGCAGATGGATGTAACTCAATATCCATCCTTGCCCTTGGAAATTCATTCATGTTTCCATTGATCGTATTCAGGTTTCATCATGGCAACCTTGCAAAGGGGTGAAACCGCAAAACAAGTTATTAATCATTGTATTCGGACTTTCGTAACGTTGGGATGTCCAAAACTCTAAAACTGACAATGGACCAGCTTATACGAGCTCTGCCTTTGCACAATTTTGCCATCGCTGGTCAATAATCCATAAATTTGGCATTCCTTTCAATAGCCAGGGCCAGGCCATTATAGAGAGAGCGAATTTGACTCTTAAACAGGCCTTGGACAGACACTTGGGGTCAAAGGCATCAGCCCCCGACACTCCGGCGTTGCAAAATGTATTAAATGTTTGCTTGTATTCATTGAATTTTCTTAATCTCACTGGATCTCCTGCCTCCACTGCTGCCTCGAGACATTTTTCCACTCCTCCCCTCCCCTCCCCTCTTCTCGTCCTCTGGTTTATTATAGGCATCTTCTGGATCCAGCTTGGAAAGGTCCAGCTCAACTGATCACCTGGGGAAAAGGCTATGCAGCAGTTCAATTGCCTGATCGAGTTTTGTGGGTTCCGGCTCGCTGTGTCCGCCCCTGTCATCTCAATCAGCCGAAAAAGAAAGATGAAGATCCTCCTGATCCTATCCCTGATCTCTCTTGCCTCTTCTGTCTCTAATGCCTCTTCCTCTCTTCCTAAATGTACTCTCCTTGAACGTCTAAGTGCTTATATAAGAGTTCCTTATTGTAGAGTGCTAACCCCTCTTGGGGGTCGTGCGGAACTTGTTTGCAGACAACGCCATCCCTTGCTGCATCCAGCTCAGTGGACATGGCTAAAGAATGGATATCCAATCCATCCCTCTAACAATACTTACATTATATCCTCTCCCTGTTCCACTTCTCTGTTAATTTTTAACATTTCATCTGAAGACTACGGCACTTATGTATGCTCCCTGTTTTTCCCAAAGCAAGAAAGATCTTTTGATATGAAAGTTTCCCTTCTCTCCTTGCCTTTTTCCCATGCTTCTACCCCTGCAGTTCTCCGCTTGCGGCGCTCCTATTCCAGCACACAGCAGAACCTGCATCGTCCCGCTAATTATACTTGGACTATTTTGGACTTCCAAGGAAACATCCTTCATTCCATCTCTAATCGAACTCTGTGGCCTTGGTTTCCTGCACTTTACTTTGACTTTGCTGAACTGCTGGTCGGCGCCCATGAATTTAAACATAAAACAAAATGTGATCCTTCCCCTCGGGAAGTCTGGAACATTGGTCCAGGCCTGTATATCTGCCCAGGACATCTTACTGATCTCTCCCACCTAGATAAATGTGGAACCATCTCTGATTGGTACTGCAAGTCCTGGCAATGTGTGTCAACCGGAAAGATTTGGTGGACTGCTCCCTATACTACTGACTATATAAAAGCTGTACTAGGCCCTGATAACAATTTGCCTTGGAATTCCTGCTCCAATTGGGCCTGCTGCAGCGTTCGCCTTAATCCTATGACTGTTACTTTTACATCTCATGGAAGGAGTCTTCCAATTACTGAATGGTTTAATGGGAAAAAATGGGGGGAAAGGTCGAACGATAAGTCCAGAAACAGTCATCCAGGTAATATATTCATAATCTGTCTAACCATGTCCTTAGAAACATCCCCACCTGTGGGCCCAAACAAACAAGTCAATTCGCCCTTTTTACAGCCCTTGACAAAAAGAAACAATCCATTGGTGTCCTTGGTCTCCTCTGCGCATGATGCCCTTGTGGCAGCCCGTGCTTTTCCTAACAATGATAGTAGGTGTTGGCTGTGTATGTCTTCTCAACCCCCTTTTTATGAGGCCATAGGTTCCGCCTTACCTTTTGCCAATAGCACCTCAGATACTGGTTGCAGGTGGTCTAACTCTTCTATAACGGTATCCTCAATTGAAGGTCAAGGTTGTTGCCTTGGGTATGTACCCTCTAACTTTTCTCACTTTTGTATCAATGCCTCCTCGGATGCCTATATTTTTTGCACAATCTACTTATCCAAAGAAAGGCTAGGATTTAACGGTGAAGGGTGGGCTGCAATGTACACTACTCTATCAACTGCAAATCTTTTCAAACGTTTCCACGGTCAGTTTTTTATTCCTTCCAATGGCTCTATTTGGGCCTGCTCTAGGTGCTACTGCATGTGTCAGTGGAGACATTTTACACACACAAAGAGCTTTTTGCATTCAGGTTTATCTTCTCCCTAAAATGTCTGTTTTTTCCAATAATGAGTTCCTTTCTCGCATGGAAACACCCCAGTACTTTCCACGAACCAAATGGGAGGTGGTTACTACCATGACCTTGGCCCTTCTCCTGGGCCTAGGAGCGCTGGTGCGGCAACAGGGATCACAGGAATGGTTGTAGCTGACCAAAACATCCGCAAGCTCAGTGCTGAAATAGATGATGACCTCGAACGCATTGAGCAATCTATGGTTGCCCTCCAAAGTCCCTCACCTCTCTTTCAGTAGTTCTACAAAATAGGAGGGGCTTGGACTTGCTATTCCTAAAACAGGGCGGTCTGTGTGTGCCTTGAAAGAGGAATGTTGTTTTATACCGACAGTTCGGGCATTGTGCTTGACTCTATGGCAGAATTAAATACCGATTAAAAGATAGAGAAAGAGAGCGTTCTCAATCCCACGTGGTACCAGGAAATGTTCAATTTCTCTCCCTGGTTGACCACCCTCCTCTCGGCCCTAGCCGGTCCTCTGATTTTGTTGCTCCTTGCATGTACAGTTGGCCCATGTGTCATGGGGAGAGTTCTAGCATTCTTGAAACAACGACTAAACAGTATTGGAGATGATGTCCTCTTGCTAAAGCACACTGTTGAAAATGAATTTAAACAACCTCTTTTAGAATTAGCCTCTGAGTCTGATGAAGACTCTGAATCGGAAACTTTTCCTTTGGAAAAGCGTACTGGCTCCCTGCGGGCTCTCCCGGAGGGGGGATCCACTGGGGATGTCATAGCTTTAGAAGGATATTAACCATCTTAAAAAAATAAAAACAGAGGACATATGGATATATCTTATGTTCAGGTTTTCTTAGGCCTCACAGCTAAAAGAATTTGACTTGCCCTTGTTCAGAGCTACATGATATCTTATGTTTTCTTAGGCCTCACAGCTAAAAGAATTTGACTTGTCCTTGTTCAGAGCTACAAGATATCTAATGCCTGACAGACTTGATGTATACTACTCCCATTGCATTCCTTTCAGAGTTACAAGATATCTGATGCCTGACAAGACTTGATTTATACTACTCCCATTGCATTCCTTTTCAAATTAAGTTTTGTTTTTCCTGGGTTAGGTTTCTATTCTGCTGAGATTTATGATTTCCTGTAAACCAGGTGGTGTTTTGTTAACACGCATGCTCAGACTCACGCTGTCTGGTAACTTTCCATATACTACTCCCTTTCTTGCTGTAGTTACCCCTCCCTGCTAAAACTGCTTAATAAAAGAGACTGTTGCGATCTGTTCAGGGGACATAACATCACCCCAGGCACTTCGTGCTCTCTCATCTTGAGAAACTTCTTGTGTGGTGTCTCTTATTTGACTTCTTTCGTCCTTGCGAGGACCCCCTAAATTGTCTCGGCGAGGGCTGAGACTCGTTCCTGCGGGAACCCAGGACAACATCAACAGGGAACCTCGGACAACGAGTAAGTGTTGCAGACTTGCTGCAGCATGCATCTGCTTTAGAAAGGAGTAGAAATTGGCTAAATCTTGTTTAAGTTCAGAAGCTAAGCAGGACTGGGCATGGGGAATATTTGGGTGGGAGGATATCTGGGAAATCTGAGATAATTAGCTAGGTAAGAAAGTGGAAGCTGTTGGCAACCTTCTTCCATATTTGTACTAAAAATCTACATGTCCATATCCATAGAATATGGCCAAGCTCAACCAAAGGAGATTTGACTTCTGCCCTGCTTCCATTTTTTGTACACAGTCAGAATAAATATCTTGCCTTATTCTAACAATTGTGAAAGATTTGTTGCTGATCCAGCAAAGGCATTAAGCAGTGAATATTTTTTTTATTTTATTTTTAATTACATTTATATGCCGCCCTTCTCCGAAGACTCAGGGCGGCTTACAATTTTTGGGGATACAACCCAGTGTGCTCAGCAATAACTTAGTTATTTGTCAAAGAATGTTATCTGTTTACTTTTAGTTCTCTGAAACCAGGTGACATTCATCCCCAAGGATCATGAACTCAATAGCATTTTTAAAAAAATCTTGCTGATTTGGGATTATAGCCATAATCAAGTTAAACAATCATTTTAGTTTAGATTCATGGAACCTAAAGAGATTTTGTGGGCCTGAACCATACATTTAGAACTTCTTCGCTTGTTTAGGTAAGTTTATGGCCTGCTATTCCCCCATTGAACAGCAGAAAAAAATTGTTTGCAACAACAGTAGGTTAGGAGGAAGAAGAGAAGACAAATGATGAAATGTGTATTGCAGTGTTTCGCAGCCCTTTTATTTGGACATTGTGTCCAAATGTCATACTCATGTATGTAGGGCTGGTGCTTGTATCGCAATGTCACAACACACATTGTGTTTTTTTGACAAAATCCCATTGTAGGAGATGACCAGGCTGAGCCTGAGGGAGGGGTTAAATGCATCATCAGTCATGAGTCTCCTTGCATTCACAAGAAATCTAAATCCAGCTAACCTTGAATTCTTTTCTATTCTTAACTCCCACTAATTTCCCTTGACTGTTAGCAGTTCAAATTGCTGTAAGCTGATGCTTACAGTAAATCTTCATGCTCATTTGAAATGCCTGGATCTCCTGATTTCCCTGGTGCTAACACTCATGTTGCTGTAGACACCCTGGATCAGGATCAGGACTACCAACAAACTACTGTTCCATTGCTAGACGCAAATGCATATGGACATTGTTGCAAATAACACAAAATTAATTCGTTTTCAATCTCAATCTAATCCACACAGATAAAGGGTTGCATTTGACCTCTCTGGACTACATGGATACATCATTGTACTTTTCTGCCTTTCTTGTGGCCATGAATTTTTTAACTTTACAATTTAGCCTACAATTCTGGAGTCCCCCGTGTTCTCCTTTTTAAAGCCTAATAAATCCTGCCAAGGTAGAGTAGCTGCTTACACTTGCAAAATTGGCATTGATCAAAATGGCAAGTTCTTAAACGACAATCTGCAATCCTTATAGAAAATGACTGATATCATTTAAAAAAAGAACATTAAGCATCAGCATATATATAGATTATCTATTCGCATCTGGCTGGTTACTCTTAGGACCTAAATAGACACTTAACCTGATCTAGAGGCAGGGGTGGGCTGCTGGGGGTTTGTAGGGGTTCAGGAGATCCTCCAGCTAAGATTATGCACATTTTGGAGAATCCCCAAATCCCACTCCTGGCTGGTCCACCCACTCCACCTCTCCCCTCCCAGGAGTCCCCAAGTGGCCTGTTTTGGATGCAGGTAAGTGCAGGGCGTGTGCAGAGTCTCAAGGAGGCTGAAAAATGGGCCTCCTGGAAGTTTCAGAAGGCTGGAAATGGGCCCATTTCTGGATTCCAGAGAGCCTCCGGAGCCAGGGGAGGCCATTTTTGCCCTCCCGGAGGCTCGAGAAAAGCTTTTGGAGCCCAGGGAGGGCAAAAAGCCCCCCCTCCCATGGTGCAGGAGGCTGACTAGGCCATGCCCACCATGTCCACACCCACCCAGCAACTGGGCAGAGGATCCGTTGCTAAAATTTTTGAAGTCCACCCCGGTCTAGAGGTGTTCCTCTAGTGTTCTTAGGTTGATATGTAAATGAGCAGACTATATCTCTAAGGCAGGGCTGTTAAACTCCTGGCCCATGGGCCGGATGCATCATGCGCTGGCCACACCCACCCCCTTTTAGTAAAGGGGAAAAAAGTCCTGATATGTCATGTGATGCTGCTGTTACAACGTGAGTTTGACATCCTGCTCTAAGGTCTTGATTACCCAGGCTAACAGAGAGATCCAAAGGTTTTCAAAGAAAAAAAATGAATGGAATGAGTGGGATTATTTTCCAGTTCACTAAAGTTTTCCTCTTGAAGAGTTCATATTTGCCATAAGCAATGCAGCTCACTTTGTGATCTCATTCTAGATCTTCATCAGCAGGGAAGTATTTGCCTTTTTTTCCAAACAGCACTAAAGGAGGAGGGGAAGTCAAAGGCTTTTATGTCTGTGCAGAGGCTCTTTGGCACAGCAGCAGGGATTTGCTGATTTATATCACTAAGTTTAAACTGGAAGGTAAGGAAAATTTCCTTAAGTGTAGTAGATGAAAGGAAGAAAATTGCCCTTAATTCCAGCAAGGCTAATGTAATAACTTCCCCAAACCTCATCATACTTTAACTGCATGTGACTCAGAAATAGACTCTGGAAATGGGAAAAATTAAAGAAAAAAGTGGGCATATAATTGATTGATCATTGTGTGGCAGAACAAGGTGCTGAAATTGACTTATTTGAAGCTGCTCATGTTCAGGAGAAGAAGCTGGGAAGCATTTCAGTTTTGGAACAGAGTTGGTATAATTCCACTCCATAATAAGAATGTCCCACTGCATGAAGCTAACCGCGAGAATTTCATTCTTTAAATTCACTGTTCAGATTAATCAAATGTTTCCCAGGAGTTTGTCTTGCATTGGCTTCTGTTTCACTGAGCTTCTAGACAGGCAGAGCAATGTTATTTTGTAAGGAATCTCAGAAGAAATTCGATGGGCTTTTCAGCACAATGACCAGGACTGAAAAAGATGCTAGAAGAGTTTTGCATCTTATAACTAGTTGCAGCTTTGAATTTTATTTTTTAGGCTTGCTGATTAGAATTCCGAGTTTCTCTTTTTAAAAAAAGACATTTTCTTTACAAAAATGCAAGGTTGAAGACATGTAGTAACTACATCTTTATTAATATAGCTTTCTCCAATAGATTTCAAAAACAATCAAATGTAATAATAGATTAACAAGTCTTCTCCAGTATGGCCCCTGGCTGAGTTGGACTTCATTTCCCATCATCCTCAACCTATGTGGCAGTTAGTTCATTCTCTTTTCCTAATTTCTAAAAGTTCAGAATATTTTTTAAAAAGAGCATAAACTAAGTACATTGAACCAACACTACATTGAACCTGGGTTGGATATATTTACAAAATTTAGGGTCATGTAGTAAAAACATAAAAACTAAAATCTTTTCAGTTCTTCTTAATCCCCATTTTCCTTACTCTGTCTTCTATAAATCATTGCCAGTTTTACTGAACAAATGGAAAATAAGTAATAATAATTTTGTATGGTGTTCTTCAGTGGCTTAAAGAGAAATTAATATTGTTGTTATTAGTTGCAAGTATCTGGAACTTCCATTAAAAATACTGGTAAATGGAATTATTTCTGGACAAATGAGGTAAAAGTTAAGCTGTAACTCTGTAGCAATACAGTACTCTGACTTGGGTGTATCCAAGGTCATTAGAAAAGCAGCATTTTGGGGGTCTTTTTGAAGTTACGTGTTAGCTACATCTTAGAGCAGGATTTGGTGTTAAAAGCTGAAGCCAAAGAGACGTATTTCCACATACTATAAATGGGTGTCAAGATATTTAATACTGTATTGAGTTTTAAGAATAAAACTCTAACAAATGTTGATAGTCAAAATGTAGTACTGTAGTACAGGATACCCACTGTGACAAAAATCTCAAAGCTTGTCATTAAGTGGGGTCCAGAGGTGGTATTCAGCAGGTTCTGACCAGTTCTGGAGAACCGGTAGTTTAATTTTGAGTAATTCGGAGAACTGGTGGTAACTTTCCCCCAGGAGTGGGGAGGGAATGGAGATTTTACAGTATCCTTCTCCTGCCATGCCCACCAAGTCACACCCACCAAGCCACGCCCACAGAACCAGTAGTAAAAAAATTTGAATCCCACCACTGGCTTTTTCCATCTCAAATTTCAAAGGTTCCTGCTTGCTTTTTCCCTGCCAGATATGATGATGATGATGATGATGATGATGATGATGATTATTATTATTATATGTGAAAATGACAGTGTACACAGCAAATGAGATAACTATGCCAGGTTTTGTATTACAAATCACTAGTCAAACACTTCCCAAGCGTTTAGGACTGCGTGATGTATCGGCGGATTATGCGAGCAGATCCCGGTAAGGTGGCCTTCTGCAGCTGACCAATGGTGATCTTGTCAGCATCAATTGTTTTTAAGTGCTTGCCTAGGGCTTTAGGCACAGCACCCAGTGTGCTGAGTACCACTGGAACCACCTGCACTGGTTTATGCCAGAGTCTCTGCAGTTCAATTTTCAAGTCCTGATATCTGGTGACTTTTTCAAGTTGTTTCTCGTCGATTCTGCTGTCACCAGGTCTGGCAATGTTGATGATCCACACTTTTTTCTTCTCCACAATCATGATATCCGGGGTATTGTGTTCCAAAACTTTGTCAGTCTGTATTCGGAAATCCCACAGTAGTTTTGCATGTTCATTTTTGACCACTTTTTCAGGCTTATGATCCTACCAGTTCTTTGCTACAGGCAGATGGTAGTTGTGACACAAGTTCCAGTGGACCATCTGAGTGACTGTGTTGTGATGTTGTTTGTAGTCAGTCTGAGCAATTGTCTTGCAACAGCTCAGTATGTTATCGATGGTTTCATCTGCTTCTTTGCAGAGTCTGCATTTGGGGTCATCAGCAGATTTTTCTATTCTGGCTTTGATTGCATTTGTTCTGATGGCTTGTTCTTGGGCTGCAAGAATCAGGCCTTCTGTCTCTTTCTTCAGTGTTCCGTTGGTCAGCCAAGTCTTTTCCTTATCTACTTTTCCTTGGATCTTTTCAAGGAATTGTCCATGCAGTGCTTTGTTATACCAGCTGTCAGCCCAAGTTTGTATCACTGTTTTCCTATACTGATTCTTGGTTTGCTGCACTTTGAGCAGCTTCCTATTGTTGACCTCCATCAAAGCTGGTTCAACACTGTCTTTCACATAATCTGCCAGAGCATGCTTCTCTTCTTCGACTGTCTGCTTCACTTGCAAAAGTCCTCTGCTGCCTGCTTTTCTGGGCAAATATAGCCTGTCAACATCACTATGTGGGTGCAGCGCATAGTGTATGGTCATCAGTTTTCTCGTTTTCCTATCCAGGCTCTCCAGCTCTGCCTGTGTCCAGCAGTATATCTGATGGTGGGTATGGCCCAGGTATTTATAGCCTTGATGGTGTTACCACCATTTAGTTTGCTTTAGAAGTTTTCTGACCCTTTGTGTGTATTCTTTGCTGACCACATGATGATGATGATGATGATGATGATGCTGCTGCTGCTGCTGCACTGGTTTTTTATTTTTATTTTTAAAAATCTTCAGCAAAATACATAGTGGTTTTTTGCACAGTTTTATATACAGAAATGCATAGAATAATAGACCTGAGGTAGGGCCTGGATAATTCAGAAGAGAAATGTTCTGTATTATTGGGTATTGTTGTTTGTTGTTGGATGCTTCCCTTGAGACAACTCTAACCCCTAACATGCAAAAGACACCGTGACCAATTCCGTTTCTCCCTTTAATGCATTTTCAATGCATAGAAAAAAAAGTAATGGAAAAAAATACGGTGGGAAAATATAACCCTGCAGCCTTCCTATAAAAATATCTAAACAATACAGGACAATTAAAACAAAACTTCTTTGACCTTATGATATTTTAGTAGTTGTATTCTCTCTCTGTGATGTCTAAAAAAGAATGTGGTGGCTGAGAACTAATTTTGGCTTCCTTGTGGCTTCTGCAGTGCAATAGGGATATTTTTTTATAGAAGCCTTTATCAGCCCCCCATTTCTGATTTATAGCTGCCTAGGGTCCTAAACTATCCTCTGCATTCCAGAGATATATAGGAAATAAATACATATATAAATAATTATTGGTGGCCACAGTCCTGAAATGACATAGTTGTTTGTTGCTGTTGTTAATATTATTATCTGCTTAAAATTATACGTTAATATTTTATCATAGGTCGTTTTGAAAGCTTTGTCCCAAATGGTTATATGTCACAGGTAGTCCTTGACTTACAGCAGTGACGGTTTGTAGTTACAGTGACACTAAAAAAAAGTGACTTAGGACCATTTCTCACACTTATGACCATTGCAGCATCCCCATGGTCATGTGGTTTACAGACGCTTGACAGCTGATGCCCATTTATCATATTCACAGGGTCATGTGATCCCCTTTTGTGACCTTCTGACAAGCAAAGTTAATGGGGAAGCCAGATTCACTTAACAATTGTGTTACTATTTTAAGAAGTGCAGTGATTCACTTAACAAATGTGAGGAGGAAAGTCGTAACGCGGGGCAAAATTCAGTTAACAAATGTCTCACTTAGCAACATAGATTTTGGGGTCAAATGGACATTTATTGCCAACTAGAGGTTGGAAGCCAACTCAGAATCTATCTCCTCTCTTCGGGCATCAACAAGTAACATTTTCAAAGAGATCCAAAAGAAAAAAAATTTCTAATCTGAAGGACCAAAATGTCTAATTTCTAAAGGCCTCAAGAGCTCCATCAAGTGAGTGCCAGGTTCTTATCGACCACTGGAAAAAAATCAGAAGGAGGCAAGTAAAAGGTAGTCTTAATATCTCTGAATTAACTTTGATGACTAAATTGAAATAAATAAAACGGCAACTTTGATCAAATCAAGCTGGACATTTTGCTGGAGGGTTATTGTCTTCTACTGGTTTTTAAGTATTATTTCTTTAAAAGAGGTTGTCTTTTTTTGGTGAAATATTTCCCACTGTCATTTGTTTCCTTGTAATATTTGTGATGAAAATCCAGAATACACTGCCATCATCTCTAAGCCAACTCCTTATTTCAGTGATGGCTAACCTTTTTGGGCTCCTGTGCCAAAAATTGCCAGCACCCAGAAGGCAATGCGCCCCCACCACGCATGCATGCGTAATCCCCACCCCTGCTGCCCCCTTACCTGCATGGCACCTCACAGCTGATTTTTGGCTGGTTTGAGGCCTTTTTCGGCCTCCCAAAGGCTTGAGGAAGGCTTCTGCAGATTTTTGCAGGCTATGCAGGCCAAAAACTAGCTCTGTTTTGTCACTTCCGGTATTTTCAGAAAAACAGGAAGTGAAGAAACGGGGCTAGTTTTCGGCCTGCAAAGCCTGCAGAAGCCTGCAGAAGCTTTCCTCAAGTCTTTGGGAGGCCGAAAAAGGCCTCAAACCTGCCGAAAATCAGCTGTGAGGCGCACGCATGCCTAGTGAAGTAAGTTTGCCTGCAGCTTGAGTGCCAGCACAAATGGCTCTGTGTGCCATGTGTGGCATGTGTGCCATAGGTTCGCCATCATGGCCTTATTTGAATGTGGAATATTATGTAAGCAAAACAGCACTCTCATATGAAAGAGGGGGACACCAGCAAACCTGAGTGAACTCTACAGGTAGTCCTTGACTTACAACCACAATTGAGCCCAAAATTTCTGTTGCTAAGTAAGATAGTTAAGTACATTTTGCTCCATTTTACAATCTGGATCACTGCTGTTGTTAAGCTAATAACCCAATTGTTAAGTGAATCTGGCTTCCCCATTGACTTTGCTTGTCAGAAGGTCACAAAAGGAGATCACATGACCCTGGGACACTGCAACTGTCATAATAAATGAGCCAGTTTCTAAGTGTCCAAATTTTGATCATGTTACCATGGGGATGCTGCGATGGTTGTGAGTATGAAATCTTTTTTCAATGCTGTAACTTCAATCGGTCACTAAACAGGTGGTTGTAAGTCAAGAATTACCTGTACATAGTTGACCCAAGTACAAAAATTCCTTAGGAAAGGCAAATTTAAAAGAACTTGATCTAAAAAGTCATCCCAAATATCCTGAATCTCTTGGTGTACCTGGAATTCTAAATGTCTGTTGGGTGTGGAGAGAAAATCAGGAGAGAAGAGAGTGAATGGAACAGAATATTGTTAAAGGGATATGATCTGATTGCTTTGAAGCCTCAACAGGAGAATTCCAAATTTTGTTCCATGTCCTGCTTGTGAAATTCCTGATGTACTGCAACATGTACTATCCTCTAATTTTGCAGCTCCCTTCCAAAGGATACTGACAGGCTGCTTGTGACTCCTAGACTGCAATTTTTGCATTTTTGTTCATCATTATCTTCCGATTGACAAAACACAGTTCCTATTTGTCATACCAAAACAAATCATATTTTCTCTAGACACAATGGCTTACTTTATGTAATATGATAATACAGTGATTGGGTTACCACAATCAGCTCACCCTTAGAGAAGAAAATGGAGAGCCTTATCTGGGAGCTGAACCAGAATTTCTTCTCCACAAATCAATTGTGTCACTACCTAGGAAGCCCAGTCAAAATAAAAGGACACAGCAACTTTTCCTACTACAAAAGAAAACCTTGTGCTATTTGCTTTAACAGTATACAGGTAGCCCTCCTTTTGTGACCGTTCAAAGTTACAACGGCACTGGAAAAAGTCATTTATGACCATTTTTCACACTTACGACCATTGTAGCTTCCCCATGGTCACGTGATCAAAATTTGGATGCTTGGCTAGTGATTCATATTTTTGACAGTCACAGTGCCCCAGGGTAATATGTGATCACCTTTTGCGACCTTTTGACAAGCAAAGTCGATGGAGAAGCCAAACTCTCTTAACAACCAACAACCTGGCCTGCATCACCGAGACCTGGTTGGGCCAGAGGGTGGAGTCCCTCTGGTCGATATATGCCCCCCAGGTTTCCGGGTTATGTACCTGTCTTGACCCCAGGGAAGGGGTGGAGGGGTGGCTGTTGTTATTCGGGAGACCCTGTTTCCAAGGGAGGTCCCTGCTCCGGAGATAGGCGGGTGTGAGTCCCTCTTCTTGAGGTTTGGGCCTATGGGTCGGATGGGCGTGCTGCTTACATACCTGTCCCCCCGCCCTGCCAGGGCTGCTCGATGCCCTCTCAGGGGTGGCGGTGGAGTTCCCAGGGCTTATAGTTCTGGGTGACTTCAACCTGCCCTCCTTGGGAGTGGCGTCGGGTTTGGCCCAGGAATTTATGGCCTCCATGGAGTCCATGGGTCTGACCCAGATAATAGATGGCCCGACTCACAAGGGGGGCAATATGCTCGACCTGGTTTTTGTCTCGGAGCGGTGGCGTAGTGGCCTGGGGGATGGTGTTACAGCAATCTACCCCGTTCCATGGTCAGACCACTATCTCCTATGGCTGGTCTTCCATCAAGCCGCCCCACACCACTGGGATGAGGAGCCACTTAGATGGTTCCGCCCCAGGTGTCTGATGGACCCTGAGAGGTTCCAGGCAGAACTGGGGTTTTTTCCTGCATCCCTCACCCACAGTGCTGCTGAGGTCCTTGCGGCTACCTGGCAACAGTCGGCCGCGGGGGCTCTTGACAGGGTTGTCCCCATGCGTCCCCTTACTCAGCGCAGATCCCGGTCAGCTCCCTGGTACACCAAGGAGCTCCAGGAGATGAAGCGTCGTAGAAGGGACTAGAGAGTAGGTGGAGGGCGACCCGCTCTGGATCCGACTGAGCCCAGTTGAGAGCCCATATTAGGATTACCTGGTAGTTGTGGGGGCAGCGAGGAGGTCTTACTTCTCCGCCCTCATAGCATCCACAGATAACCACCCAGCCACCCTGTTTGGGGTCGCCCGTTTCCTTTTACAATTGGGGGAGGTGGCGGACCCTCTGTGGGGCAGAGCTGAGGAATTTGGTCTGTATCTGCAGGAAAAAATTGCTCGGATCCAGGAAGGGTTGCGCTCGGACTTGCAGTGGTCTGAGGAAGGGGAGGCGAGCAGTCTGGCTAATATAATCTGGACTGAGTTCGATCCTGTTTCTGAGGATGAAGTGGACAGGATTATGCGGTGGCTGAGTTCCACCACATGTTTATTGGACCCGTGCCCTTCCTGGTTGGTTTATGCCTCCAGGGAGGTCGCGCTGGCTCGGGCAGTGGTCAACGCTTCGTTGAGGGAGGGGCTGTTCCCTGCTGCCTTGAAAGAGGCGGTGGTGAGGCCCCTTCTGAAGAAGCCTGCCCTTGACCCAGCCGTGTTGAACAACTTTCGTCCAGTCTCCAACCTTCGCTTTCTAGCGAAGGTTGTTGAGAGTGTGGTGGCACAGCAATTGCCACTTTTCCTGGAGGAAGCGGACTACCTGGATCCATACCAATCAGGCTTCCGACCCGGGTACAGCACAGAGACAGCATTGGTCGCGCTGATGGATGATCTCTCTAGGGCTCGGGACAGGGGTTTTTCCTCTGTCCTGGTCCTGTTAGATCTCTCAGTGGCTTTTGATACTATGGTATCCTGTTGCAGCGTCTCAGGGGGCTGGGAGTGGGAGGCACTGTTTTACGGTGGTTCTCCTCCTACCTCTCGGGACGTTCGCAAACAGTGTTGGCAGGGGGGCAGAGGTCGACTCCGAGGTCTCTCACTTGTGGGGTCCCCCAGGGGTCGGTCCTCTCGCCTCTCTTGTTCAACATTTATATGAAGCCGCTGGGTGAGATCATCCGTGGTTTCAGGGATAAGATAAACTTTGCATAGGGAAAAATAACTAAACCTTCATTTGTGCTGAAGTATAAATTTGCTTAAAGATGTAAATATTTGAAAAACCTAACAAAGCTTTATACAAAAGGCTGGTCTGCATTAATGCAGGACTTAGAATAGCTGCTGGTCAGTTGCCAAGGTTACAGTCTGTAAATAACTGAAACATTTCTTCCCATCATTCTTATTCAAGGTCAAATAAAAGGTCACAAGTAATCTGCAATAGTATGGAGAAAAGGTCATAGGAAGGAATTTAAAAAGCAAGCTAAAGTGATCTACTTACTTTGGAAAATGTAAGTGGAAACAGTTTTATCTTCATATCTAAACTTCAAGGCCCACAGAAGAAGAACTTATAAAGCCAAATAAGGAAAATGTGTTTTCAATTCTTGTAGGAATTTCTTGAATTCCAGAGATGGGACATCTACCACATGTGACAGGTGGGTTTCATCAGCCATTCCTCTGTTCTAGGGAAACCTGGAAATTTTGGGACAAGCAGACAGAACAGGTTGGTTTCTTCTAACTAAAATTCTCAGCATCTCACCAGAACTGGATCTCTGGGAGCATTACATTTCATATGTTACCGATGGAACACACAATGTGTATGTGTGTCTCAATTTATTACTCTGGCTCCTGCTTTCCCAAAAAATCTGAAACTGTCCCTACTAATTCTGATGGGATTTGTTTCTTTTAGGCAGTTAGAATTTTGGCCTACAGCTCAGTGACATTACTTTTATTTTTAGGACACTACTGGGGAAAGGAGTATGCACCATATAAGAAAATCAAACTGGGGAATTTTGGATAGGGATTGTGAAAGGAGGGATTGAAATTGGGCTGTGATATTGACAAGACAGTTAGGAAAGCGTTTTTTCCATGATATTATCTTGGAGGAAAGATAATTTTTATTCCATTTCTTATTCAAAAGGGAAAAATTGCAACCTGTAAAGAGCTGCAGACCAAACACTGGCCCCTCAAAACTTTTAGGCAAACAGCAGTTCCAAACTAGAGATGGACTGTTCTTCGTTGATTAAAAACATGACTTCTTCTCTAGCACTTTTTACTGCTGTGACAGTTATGAAGTGCACATATTGTGGTCAATTTGATATGTACCTACCAAGTAATCCCTGATTTTGTACTTGGCTGCCTTCAGACAAGAAGGACTTGTGCTGCAAGTCAGTTAAACTGGCATGTAATTGCCATAATGATGCAGTAATGATACTAGTAGTACAGATATGAATAATATTTTTTTATTTTTTTGAGGGATTTTCATGTAGAATCTTCAAGGCAGAGTAGAAATCAATGAGATATTACAACTGAAATAAAATGGAGGTAAAACAGAGGGCTAATAGATGAATCTAAATGTGTACAGTCATTGAAAAGCAAATTAAAATGCTCTATTAAAAGTCTGAGAAAATAGGATTCATTCATTCATTCATTTTATTCAAATGTAATGGCCACCCATCTTACAGGGGAACTCTGTGATTTAGCATACCTATCATATACCAGGAGAGCCAGCTTCATGTAGATGAGGCTAGAAACCAGGAGGCCATGAATTCTAATTCTAGCTGGGTGACTTTGGACCATCAATCACTCTTAGCACTAGGAAGAAGGCAAGGGCAAGTCATTTCTGAAAACCTTGCCAAGAAAACAGCAGACTGTAGGTCAGGTAATTGCCAGAAGCCAAGAATGACTAAAGGAACAATAAATAAATAAAACACATATGATATTTATCTGGGATCAACCCTATTCATTATTCTTTCTGATGTTCATATATTTATTGAGCAAGATTTCTATGTCAACTTAAGTACAGGATTCTTGGGTAGCTTGCAGAGATTTTTTTAAAAAAGAAAATACACCAAAAGTATAAAATTCCCTATACAATATTCTTGGGAATATTACCTCAATGGTGCCCAGTATTTGAGAGCAAAAGCAGAGAACAAAAATGTATCCTTTCTCCAAATGCTTACAATGTTATTTGCTTTACTTTCCTCCAATTCCTCCAATTCTATAATCAGACGTTTGCTTGGCCCTGCCAGATAATCTTTCAGGCAATCTTCCCTCATTTACAGAGTATGAAATCTGTCTTATGATGGAAGCAACAGATCTTCCCTGTATTTTTTTTCTGTCCAAAATGTTCAAATTACAGCGGATAAAATAAGACTGAATTATTTTGCTAAAAGGAACACTGAAATTACCAGGTAAATGATAAATGTACAAACAGATAGATATGATGATGCTACCAGCCTGATAATACCAACATTTGTAGGAACGTTATCAAGTTCAGCACACCGAGCAACCAACTCTTCACTCACGAGCTAGATTTCTTTTCTGTTATTGGTGATAAACGGTAAGCTACCAACACAAATTCACTGCCAGTAATGTAATAAAATATGGCTTCTGACAGTGCTATACAAAGTGAATATAAGCTTTTGTTCAACCCATCAGCTTCAGCAGATGGCAGTATCTGGCTGATCTTGCTTAAACTCAGAAACTGAGCATAGCTGATGTTCAATGGGAGATCAGGAATCACCAGACTAGAAAAATCTGTTCAGTTGAAAAACATGTAGAGAAAGGACACGGAAAACAAACTGAATTGATTCCCATTCTGTACTGACATCCAGGATACCACACTAAAGGGATGTCACCAGTAGATTTTTTTTACCTTTACAACTCAGGTTTTTTTTTTTAAAAGATCAAATTGGAGGCTTCTTACAGTCCATTGTTTTCTACTAATAGCAATAGAAATAGCACTTGGACTTATATACTGCTTCACAGTGCTTTACAGCCCTCTCTAAGCGGTTTTACAGAGTCAGCATATTGCCCCCTGGATCCTCATTTTACCCACCTCAGAAGTATGGAAGACTGAGTCAATCTTGAGCCAGCCAGAATCGAACTGCTGGCAGTTGTCAGAGTTAATCGGCAATACTGTATTCTAACCCCTGCGCTACCATGGCTCCTTAAACCTGCAAATGTAGCCAGACTTTACATTTACACAGCACTGTATATAGTCAGAACTGGTAATATTTTCAGTCATTTGGATGTTGTCAGGGTATCTTATATATGATGAGGATTGCAACCTCTCTCCCCCTTTTTAATGTCCAAAACTTCTTAGCAGTTTTGTGAGGTGTAAGGCATTTTTAAAGGAAAAACCTAAACGGTTTGGCAATCTGCGTACATTATCTTACAGCACTATGGTGCTCCTGGAAAGTGCATTGCTAGCTCCTGCCTTCTGCTAAAACTATTTGTAGATTCATAATTAAAAGACAAAATGTATAAAAGATTGAAGTAAAACATGTAATTGATGCTGCTTCTTTGGCTCATAAGCCTATACAAATACATCTGGGTTGCAATTTCAAACAAATCCTTTACTCTTGTAGAAAGTTAGCACCCACCCTTCTCCTAAAAAAATGAAATATTGTTGGAAATATTAAAAAGGCAGAATATTATACCTCCCTGGATGAGAAAAGGAGAAATATGCTCTTGGAAAGCAGCCCCCACCTTTGTTAATCCTATTATGTCCTGAGGGTGAAGGTCTTTTGTATTATAGATAAGATGGCCCAGTCTTTCTGGGGCCATCTTATCTATAACACAAAAGACCTTCACCCTCAGGACATAATAGGATTAGCCCTCTACCCATCTCACCACATGGCACCTGGGAAGATTACATCACCCAGCAAGATTCAACCAACCCTGGGACTCAAGACAATCTACAAAGTTACCCCTGCATGACCACATGGGAGTCTGACAACCAATCAGAATACATTTCTTGCCACAGGAACAGGAAGCAAGTTCAAAGCCCAACAGAGGGTATAAATCTTTCTCCCTCTCTCACCCATGTGCTCATTTTTTCCCAGGACCTCAAAACCCCATGTCCACTATTAAACCACCCTTCCAAGCAGTCTCCATGTTTCCAGTGTCATTCTTCCCACTTGGAACTGAACCCAGATGGACATTTCTTCCAACACTTGCACACTTGCACAGAAAGGCAAAATGTTCAAAGTACTGCTTTTATTAAAATCTGTTTTAATATGGTCCAATGTATAAAGAAAGAACAAAGTTATTGAATTGCTACACTATACTGACTCCAAATGCCAAGAGCTGGCATTCAGTACTTTACATGTGAGACAACAATTGACAGGTGTGATATTTCTTAGCAAGAGTTTAAAATATGCCTCTGAAAGTCAGTCTCTTTTCTGAGGTAAAACCAATGTGCCACTTTCTCCCAAGCAAGGCCTTCAGAAAGCAGGGATGCTGCATGATTGGGAATGGGGAGGGGTGGGGGTAGGGAAACTGTCCAGCCTACAAAATATTTTCTTGTGTTCCAATGACAGTAAACCATATTCTGGACAGTAACAGCATCTTCTCATATTGAAAAAATCAAATAGGTAGGAACATTTTGTTATGTATGTAGGTTTGAATGTTATTGGTTTATTTGAACTGTTCTTGTAAAATGTTAAATGGTATTGGTTTAAATAGTGCGGGAAGAAACCCTGCACTCCCATTGGCTGGCAACTATGGCTGCTGGCTATAAGAAGCAGCCGTAGCCCAGCCAACTCCAGTCCATTCGAGCTGTAGTCACTGAATAAACTCTTTACTGAAGCTCCTCGCGTTTGACTCTTCATGCAAACTTAACACTGGCGACGAGGATGGGATTGCCCTGAAGAAGAGACAATGCGGAAGGCGAACAGAAGAGCGAGATGGCTGCACTGAACAACCCCCAGCCCCGTTCGATCCGGCAGCGGAAGACTGGGAATCGTATGCGGATCGCTTCCAGATGTACCTGGAAGGAAACAACCTCGCCGATATCCCTGAGAGATGGAAGAGGGCGGTATTTCTTATGCACTGTGGTCCGGCAGTCTTCAAGATGGCGAAGGCGTTGGCGGGAGCTGCAGAACTGAAGGTAATGGAATGGCCTGATTTGGAAAAACTTTTAAGAGCCCATTACACCCCGCAAGTATTGTGCCTTATTAAGAGACACTTATTAATGCGAGAATATTAATGACTTCGTGGCAAGTTTAAGGGACATTGGGGGTGCTTGTGACTTTACCAACTTAGAAGAGGCCATGTGTGATCAGTTTGTCTTAGGCCTCAAAGATAAGGTCTTACAAAGCAAACTGTTAATGAAACCTAAGATCACGTTTAAGGAGGCCATTGAAGAAGCTGTTTCAGCGGAAGCCACCAAGTCCTCAGCAGCGGTCATGAAAAAGATTAACAAGGCCTCAAGCGAGGCCTCAAGCCATTCTGATGTGGAAAAATCCACAACAACCCATTGCGAACAAATAGACTCTGATTCAGATTGCAGTGAGGGGATTTTTAGACTCAGAATGGAGAAGAAAAGGAAAGACCCTGGGAGAAAGAGGCAAGAATTTTATTGCAGAGGCTGTGGGGGGGGGGGGATCTCCGCACTGAATGCAAGTTCTTAGACACCATCTGCCTACGTTGTGAAAAGGGTCACCTAGCCAGAGTCTGCAAATCATCCAGAACTCCACCTAGTAGGAAGAAATTTCCTGAAAAGGATTTTAAGCCCAACAACTTCATTGAAAAGATGGGGCGCAATTCAGAAGCAAATGGGAAGAATGAAACTCACCAAACAATCACCATTGGTCATTCTTCACCCTTGAGAAGCAGAAAAGTACACGTGAAGGTGTTCATTGAAGGAAGGCCTTGCCAAATGGAAGTGGACTCAGGCTCTTATTTATCTATGGTGTCATGGGACACTATTCACAGGCTACTTCCCAACATTCAGAAGAAACATTTCCAGAAGCAAGCACTGACTCTTAAAGACTACCAAGGGAACAAGATTCCAGTAGTTGGAGCAAGAGATTTCAAGTGCAGTTTAAAGGCCACACCAAACGTTTGCCTCTGACCATCGTGGACAAGGATTGCCCAAGCTTGCTGGGACTTGAGTGGTTCAAGCCACTAGGCATCGAGGTGACTGGCATCAATCACGTGAGCAACTCTGAATGGGAGGAGGCCTTGAAGTCTGAGTTTCCAGAGGTCTTCAGCGAAGGACTGGGCAAGTATATGGGGACCCCTATCACTTTCAACCTAGATCCCAAGGTGCCCCCAATTCGTTTAAAGCCCAGGAGGGTTCCATTTGCTTTAAAGGAAAAAATTGATGCACAATTAGACAAATTAATTGCTCAAGGGGTTTTAGAGCCCACTGATCACTCCAGATGGGAAACACCCATAGTCACACCAGTCAAGGCTGATGGGTCAGTAAGAATTTGTGGAGACTATAAGGGGACACTGAACCATGCGCTGCAGCAGAGCGCATATCCAGTGCCAGTTGTGCATCATCTGTTACATTCACTTGGCAGGGGTACAAGTCCAAATTGGACTTGGCCCAGGCATATCAACAAGTAACAGTTGATGATGCCACTGCAGAGGCCCAAACCATTGTGACTCACAGAGGTGCCTTCAAATGTAAAAGGTTACAATTTGGAGTAAGCATGGCACCAGGCATTTTTCAAAGTCTTATGGAAAGAATGCTTCAAGGACTGCCAGGGGTAGTGCCTTACTTTGATGATGTGTTAATCTCTGCTGAAAATGACACTCAGCTTCAAGAAAGACTCAGAGAAGTCCTTACCAGATTCAGAAAAGCGGGGTTAAAAGTCAAGGAAGAAAAATGCACACTTAAAACAGACAGGGTTGAGTTCCTGGGCTACATGATTGACAAGCATGGCATCCACCCTACTGATGCCAAGGTTAAAGCAATCAAAGAAGCCCTAAACCTAAATGCAAAACAGATTTGCAAGCCTTCCTTGGACTCAATAACTTTTATCACATGTTTCTACCTCAAAAGGCAACCATTGCTGAACCTTTGCACAGATTACTTGATAAGAAGGCTGTTTGGATCTGGGGGAGGAAGGAACAATCAGCATTTAACAGTATTAAGAGACTAATCACATCTGATGCTGTATTGATACAGTTCTCTGAGAATTTGCCTGTTGTACTGACTTGTGATGCATCCCCTTTTGGAGTGGGGGGGGTTGAGCCACAGGCTTCCCAGTGGGAGGGAAGCCCCTATTGCATTTTACTCTCGCACTTTGACTAAAGCAGAGAGGAATTATAGCCAACTGGACAAAGAGGCATTGGCAGTTGTTGCAGCTGTCAAGAAATTTCATGAATATCTGTATGGCAGGACATTTACCATTGTTACAGATCACAAACCTTTGTTAGGCATTGTGGCAGGAGACAAACCTACACCTACTATCCTGTCACCAAGAATGCTGAGGTGGACTGAATTTCTTGCAGCTTATTCATACAAACTGATTCACAGGCCTGGCAAGGACATTGGACATGCTGATGCACTGAGTGGTTGCCCACTGCCTTGCCACAAGGAGGACTTTGAACCTGAAACACACACCTTTTTCCTAGAAACTGTTGCTAAGCTTCCAGTTCATGCTGCTGAAATTGCCAGAGAGACTGCCAAAGACACTGTGTTGGCTCCTGTTATAGGCTGGATTAAGAAAGGTTGGCCTCTTCAAGATCTACCTCACCTTGCCCAACCTTTTAAGTCCAGGCAAACTGAATTATCTGTATTAAGAGGATGTATTTTGTGGGGTAACAGGGTGGTTATTCCTGCAAAACTGCAAAGAGAGGTTTTGGAAATGTTACATGAGGGTCATCCTGGTATTGTAAGGATGAAGGGATTGGCCAGGAGTTATGTATGGTGGCCAGGTATTGACAAAATGGTTGAAAACTGGGTTGCATCTTGTCCCAATTGCCAGGTAGTCAGGCCTGCCCCACCTCACGCCCCCACACAGGAATGGGAATGTCCTAGGGGCCCATGGTCTAGGATCCACATTGATTTCGCAGGTCCTACTAGAGGGCACACTTTTCTTGTCATAGTAGATGCATATTCCAAATGGCTCGAGGTATTTCCCATGACAGCCACCATAACTGACGCTGTCATCAAGCAGCTCAGAAAACTGTTTGTAACCCATGGGTTACCTGATGTTCTTGTCTCTGACAATGGCCCTCAATTTACATCTAACATTTTTGAATCCTTTCTAGCGCAACAGGGTATCAGACATGCCCTTACTGCCCCTGGGCACCCTTCAGCTAATGGCTGGGCTGAACACATGGTACGCTTTACCAAAGAGAAGCTCCAGCAACTGGGTCCTGGGGACATCACTGAGAAGCTTGAAAAACTTCTTAGTGTCCAGCACATCACTCCTAGCCCATCTACTAACTTATCCCAAGCAGAGTTGTTGATGGGTAGGAAACTTAGGTCTTCCCTTGACCGCCTTCATCCCACTTACGCACCCAATGCACCACTGGATTCCACTTCCAAAGTTCGTACATTCAGTGTGGGTGATTCTGTCTATGCTAAGAACCTTATAGGTGAGCCCTTGTGGATTCCTGCTGCAATAACTCAAATCACTGGCCCTTGTTCTTACAGGGTACAAACAGAGGATGGACTCCTCTGGAGCAGGCACATTGATCAACTCAGATCCAGGTTCCCTCAGGAACATTGCCCCTGTCTCTCTCTAGTGCCCTCACCTGATGTCACTTCTATGGGGGAAGGGGAGGAACAGGAGGAAAATCAGCAAGCAAGAATCAACCCCATGTGTAACGAGCCATTATGACAGGAACCATCACAAAACCTGTCACAATGCCAAGATCCATCCTTAGAAGTGGAAGATTGCACATCACTACCTGACTTGGGTGCTGACATTGGAATGGAGATGGGTTGGGAGGAGAGACCAAATTCTAACAGTCTAACAGGGTCTCCCTTCGCAGGAAGTCCCAGCAGGGAAATGTCAGCAGACACATTGCCTCTCTCACTGGGTGAGAACGTTAAAACTTCTGAACCACGAAGGTCTCAACGTACACGTAAGAGCCTCACCTATTTAAAAGAATACATTAGTGGGGAGGGGTGTTATGTATGTAGGTTTGAATGTTATTGGTTTATTTGAACTGTTCTTGTAAAATGTTAAATGGTATTGGTTTAAATAGTGCGGGAAGAAACCCTGCACTCCCATTGGCTGGCAACTATGGCTGCTGGCTATAAGAAGCAGCCGTAGCCCAGCCAACTCCAGTCCATTCGAGCTGTAGTCACTGAATAAACTCTTTACTGAAGCTCCTCGCATTTGACTCTTCATGCAAACTTAACACATTTGTTTAAAATTCTCTTGCTCCTCCTTGAGCAACAAGACTGAAAACCTTGAGATTATTTTGGATAAAGGAACATGGGAGGGGTCTCTTTTTGTGTTGTTTTGTTTTAGGATCACGAAGAATTATTTCTTCAGAAGGCATTGCCATAGTGGCATGCACTTGGAGCTATCTGCTGCCCCTGATTGCATTCCTGTTTTAGTTGGTTGCAGTAAAGATCAGTTTCCTTTTACCCCAGCAAGCAAAGTTTCTGGCAGCTCCCTTAGTTGCTATTTTTGAAATTTGAGGCAACTAGGTTTATTTCAGCAAAGGCTTCATTTTCTTTGAATATCAACACTGACTCCCAATGCTGGGGTTTACAGAGATGGCAATAAAGATGTCTGGATAGGATAGAGTTTGAGGATTGTCCATGTTGCTTATCTCAAAATATCTGAACCACCCTACGTGCATTCCTCACTATGCTTAAACTTTGTTCCGCTTTGCTATTTAGCAAAGCATCACTAAAAACAATCCCTTTTTTAAGAATGGCTTTTAAAAATGCCTCTTGTTGACTGTCAACACGAGTCAGAGAGCTGTATTTTTCAAAAAAAACAAAAACAAAACAAAACCCCAAAATAGGTGGGGAAAAGAGCTTAGTTACTTGGTACCTATCATTCAAGTACAAAGTAAACAGATATGCTAGTAATGTTTTTTTAAGGAAGGTAGAAAAAAAATGTGTGTCAGTCACAACAGATTAAAAAAGGCAAACAAAATATTTTAGTGTATTTATTGACAGCTAAAACATAACAGATAGGATGAGCTTTGCTTTTTTTTTAAGTCAGTGAGGACTGACATTTTTCCTTAAAAGCAGTACAAAGAGAGATCAAAAATTAGATTTCTTTACAGTTCTTTCAAAAGTCAAATAGCTGCAAAGTTAGATTTAAAACATTTAAGAAAATGACTTTAAGCAGAGGCAGAGAAATAGACATTTAGATGTTTTTAAAATTGTTTTTAGCTAAAGGATGGCATTTCAAAGATGCTGGCAATTTTTAATTATCCCAAGGTATTTTCTGTGACAGAGGAATATACCCAATCTCTTTGAAACAACATGTGCATTTTTCCACAGATTTAATAGACATTTGAGTTAAAGCAACCACAGGATATGTGTAAATAATTAACCTGCTTGCACATTTCTTCTAAGCTGTGGCTACCAATTATTTTTGGATGCTATTTTAAATGAATCTTTTACCAGACAATATTTTGGAAAGATGTTACAACTTGCATTGAGAAGTGGATGGTGGTTGAACTGAACTGGTTTTTAGAAGAAAAAAAGGGGGAAGTGGATTAAGTTATGATAAATAGAGGGCAGGCTTATATTAGTGGTTTGATTGACTAGGAGCTTCAGGAAAAGGTCATGTATTGCTAATTGTGGAAGCCTTCCTTGATGGCTTGTGAGTTTTTGTTGTGCAGTAGAAAGTGATCTCTGAAGGCAATGGAGGAAATGAAAAAAAAAGAGAGGGAGGGATTTAGATGAAACCAGTTAAAATCTGGGTATGGCCTTCAAGATTGAAGTTAATTGTATGGGAAATTGCTGCAGGATTATGCTGCTTGCCTCTCTGTCATAGCAGTCTATTTGCTTTGTCTATAACTTTTGTATATTCAGGCTTATTTACAAATAAAATATATTACAAACAGATAAGAAAATGTTTGGTGCTGCATAGAATCGAATATAATTGAATCAATAGAATAAAATAACAGAGTTGAAAGGGATCTTGGAGGTCTTCTAGTCCAACACTCTGCTCAGGCAGGAAAGCCTATATTATTTCAGACATAGTTGTCCAATCTCCTCTTAAAAACGTTCAGTGTTGGAGCATCCACAACTTCTGGAGGCAAATTGTTCCACAAATTCTAACTGTTAGGAAATTTCTCCTTAGTTCTAGGTTGCTTCTCTCTTTGATTAGTTTCCATCCATTGCTTCTTGTCCTGCCCTCAGGTGCTTTGGAGAATAGCTTGACTCCCTCTTCTTTCCTGAAATATTGGAACACTGCTATCATGTCACCCCTAATCCTTCTTTTCATTAAACTAGACATACCCAATTCCAGTTCTGTTCTTCATATATTTAACCCCTAATCATTTTTGTTGCACTTCTCTGTATATGCAGTATTATGCAGTATCTTTCACTGAAAGGAAACCAAATGGTTTGTCTTTGCTATTATGCACTCTCCAAGTAGCAGGCTTTGTGAAGGCCATCCAGCCAGCATAGGAGGAATGTTTGAGAAAACTCAAGAATTTCTTGGAAATTTAAAATTCAAGCTTTTGCAAGCAGGGTCTTCAGCAAACCTCAAAAGAAAGAATGAGCCAGTTCCTGCTGAATTCTTTGAAATAACCACTGAAAATTAATAGCACTGGGGAGGAATCTCTGTGGTTTCCTCAGAACTGAGTTTTTCTTTCGATTTTTGAATGTAAACTTGACAATTCTGTGAACTACCACATAGCCACAGTTTTTTTTTCAAGGGGCAGATGAAGTAGGAACTCTGCTTTCAGACTTCTGCAACCCAAAACTTTTTTGGGATTCTCTCTCTTTCCTCAGCTTAAATTCTAGGACAGAGATTTTTGTCCCCAGTGCATCTGGGGAAAAGAATTCAACACTTTCTCCTCAGTGTCATGTTAATTGTGACTCCATCTCAATTAAAATGTAAGAGGGAAAAGAGAAATAAGCATATGTAAAAGTTATGTTACTTTGAAAAGGGAAGGTTTAGGGGATTAGTGTGAAGTACTAGAGAATGGAAATAGTTGAAAAATAAGGAAGTAGCTAGAGAACCTTTGCAGCTGTACAACGGCTATTTACTAAGGCTGTACATAGCCTTCCGACAAGGCAATTTGCAATGTAGAAAAAACATGAAATATCTGAAACAGAGCACAGTAAATGCTATAAACTACTATTGTTAAAATAACCAAGTTGACAGGACAAGCATCCCTAATTCTGGCATGGCATCATGCCAGGTGTCATCTTCATGAGCAGGAACATGTAGACATTCATTAAATTGGCTGACTTATAAGTGCAATAAGCAAGATGCTTTTCTTATTTATACAGTACTATTAAGGCATGCCACTAGCAATGCCTGTCACCTTCCATCAACTGTAGAAAAATCCTTTCCAATTTGTGTATATATTGTTACTCTGCTCTCTAATACTTCATAAAATGTATGTATCAAGCGACAGCTACTTAAGACTGCGGAAGCATAAACAGAGATTCATGCAATTCTATCGAGCACCCAAATTAGAGCTCAAATCTGCTCAAAAGTAGTTCTGAAGCCAACATGAAAACAAGAAACAAGACTACATTCTTGTATTCATGCTGCAATGGTCCTATTAACATCCACTAAAACAGTTTCTCCACTCTTAATCCAAATCTGAAAAAGAGCTCTATTGCTTTGGAATCCATTGCCTGAAGAGGACAGGATATTTCTTGAACCAATTAATTTTCAGAAATTTGGAAACAGTTTGCAAAACTTCCATTGCCCATCATTAGATGCTTCAGTTTTAGCAGAGTTTTAGTTATTTGAAGACAAAATACAAGTAAACCTTCAGAAACCTAGTTAACATATTGTAGCTGATACATTATCTCTCTCTTTCTTTCTCTCTCTCTCTCCATCTATCTATCTAATTATCTCTATCATCTATCTATCTTCTGTCTTCTATCTATCTATCTATCAAACTTCTATACTGCCCACCACACTTGTTTGATTCTAGGTAGTTTACAAATAAAATGGTAAGATTATATAAAAGTCATAATTTAAAACAAAGTTAAAAAACAAAATTAAATCAGAGTTAAAAAGAAAATTGCAAAGTTAAAAAACAGATGGAGTGTCTTCAACCCAACCAGCTATTGGATGGTTCTTGTGACAAGTAATATTCTCAAAGTACTTTTTGAGATGTTTCACAGATGGTTGATGGTTAGTGAAAGGGGGATATATCCATATATTCTCTTATCTTTTAAAAAAGACAATTATTGTTCCACTGAAACTAGATGGTAAAAAAAGATAGAAAAGACTGTTAAGATCTTCTTTCTCCTAATGTGATCAACATTTCCTTTGCTTTTTATTTACATTTATTAAGAATTATCTAATAAAAGATGAAAAGAAAGAAAAAAATCAAGAAAATAAAAACTAAAGTTAAGAAATATATAAATGACTTCCACCTTCTTTTCAACAGATAATTACAAACTTATTGTCCTGCTTCCTTTTTAAATATTTTACAAATCCTCTCACTTCCTCAATTAATTTGCATCTTTCTTAATCTTCCAATCTATAAATCACCAATTCTTTGCAGATGAACCAAGGACGCTGCTGATCATGAAAGACCTTGCTCAAGAACTCAATGGGACTGTGGAAGGTAACACTGGAACTCAACTCAAGAGGCTGCTGATGGAAAGAACTGGAAGCTCTTAACAATGCATACAGGGTTCCCACCCCAAATCTCACATTCAGAGACTGTATACCAGCCAGAAAGAGGATGGGTGGGATTTAGTAAGTGTCAGAGTAACTATCTTGAATGAAACCCAAACCATACAGGCCCACATTAATAAGATGGCACTCAAAGATGAGTTGTTGAGGTAAACCTGAGGCAGCAGCAGACATGGGAAAAACATTAAATAGAGGAAGTGTCATGGCAAGATAAAAGCCTGTATGGGATGTACGCTATTGACAGACAGTTGAGGTGGGAGGTGTTGGGAAATCCTATCAGTCACTAGAATGGGCTGAACTAAAATGGCACTAGTTCCATAGAAGCAGAGGTCTACCACACTAGATAGGATCCAAGATGCAGACTGCAGAGAGGCTCCAGAGACACATACAGTCACAGGGTATAAGTTGTAAACAGAAACAGCATCATACACTGAAAGGCACAACCAAGTAGCTTGGCATTATATATAGGAACATGTGTTTAATGTTTGGTCTTGGATAGATCCTCCCAAGTCCAGAGATTCTTCAGAAGATTGTGGAGCATAACAGGGCTAAGATCCTGTCAAATGTTGAGATCCAGACAGACAGATAGGTCTGTAGTAGTAGACGAGAACCGAAGGACAGAAATGGTGATAGATGTATTGTATACTGATGATACCCAGTTTTATATCTCAATCCTGAGCTGCATAATAAATCTCATGGTGTTTTGACCCACTACTTGGAGGCTGTTCATGTCTGGATGAGGCAGTAGAAACTTCTGCTTAGTCATAACAAGACTGAATAGCTGTGACTGGTTGGACACCCATGGTCAGGGATGTTACCTTGGTTGGTCTTGGATGGGGCTGCATTTTCCATTCAAGATGAGCAATTTGGGGTCCTTCTGGATTTGCAGCTACCACTTAAAGAGCAGGTGGCTGCTGTGACCAGGAATTTTGGACAGGTTTACCTTGTGTACCATTTATGCCCTTTTATTAGGGCATAATTGATACACAAAGTAAACCTGTGCAAAATTAGGATGATTTTCAAATTGTTCCTCATGTCCTGTTCACTTTATAGTTGGTTTATTGCTATGTGCAATAAACATAGGGGCTGCCCTTGAAAACCACCTGGAAGCTCCATCTGGTTCAAAATACGGCGGTGTAAGCAGAATCAGGATCTGTCCATGTCTCCCATTGCTTTGTGAGTCACATTAGCTGCCAGTTGGCTTCCAAGTGCATGTGTTGGCTATTATTTTATAAAGCCCTGTATGGCATAGAGCCCGGTTACAGGTATTCCATATTTAATAACTGCCTCATTTAGTGACCATTCAAAGTTATGAGACCAAATCATCATACCATCCCATAATCATGTGATTACCATTCAGGCATTTCACAATTGGTGTACCTTTATGACCACTGCAATATACCATGGTCACATGATTGCTGGCTCACAACCACCTTCCAAAAGGACAATTAATGGAGAACATGAAAGTAAAATTGCAAGTTGTGATCATATGATGTCTCGCTTAGCAACCCGGATGATTTCCTTAACAACCAAATGGAAAATGACATCACAAGACCTTTGTGGTCATATGATTTTCCACTTAATGACTGTGGCGCTTAGTGATGGAGTTGACAATACCAATTGAGGTTGCGCAATTGATTGCCTATATATGAGCAACTGCTTATCTCCAATAGTTTCTGCCTATGCATTTGTTCCAGCAGAAAACAATGCAATCTTGTGAGACAGAAGAAGTCTGCCTTTTCTGTTGAGGCTCCATCTTTTACAGCATCCCGCTAGAGATAAGGACTATGCCCTCTCTCTCAGGATTCCAGAAAATTCTGAAATCCTGGCCTGAGGCTGATGGATAACTGCTTGTCTAGGGTCCTTGCCTTTTTCCTTCTTTTCCTTTTTCTTGTCTGTAAGATTATTTCAGTTTAGTCTGGCCACTTACTTTAATGTTTATCTACTTTTATGGGGGCTTTTCCTGGTTTTGTGCACTGCCCACAGTCTATTAGGACTGGGTGGCTTATAAGCAAAAATTAAATATCTCCCTTTTTCCCCTATGTGTACTATAGCTCTCCATTTTACTGATGTTGCATTAGATCTGGTCTTCTAGTACCAGCAGAGGTCTCCTCCAGAGTGACTTCTATCTGTGAATGCTCCAACACTGGAAGTGTTAAAGAAGAGATTGGATAATTATTTGTCTGAAATGCTATAGGGTTTCCTGCCTAGGCAGGGAGTTGGACTAGAACAGGGGTCTCCAACCTTGGCAACTTTAAGACCTGTGGACTTCAACTCCCAGAATTCCTCAGCTAGCAAAGACCTCCAAGGTCCCTTCCAACTCTGTGTTCTGTTCTGTTCTATTCTGTTCTATTCTATTCTGTTCTGTTCTGTTCTGTTCTATTCTATTCCTTTTTAAAAAATTTTTTTTAAAAGTTTATTTACAATTATAAAAAACAAAACACACAGACTTACAGTCACAAATAACATAAATACGTAACAATTGTTTTCCCTCTTTTTGGTTGCAGATCGAATATGCATTTTTTCCACATAAAGTTACATTTGTACATAACCATAATTATTTTCATTTGAAACTCGCTTGGTTTGGGTTATTTTAGGGCGTTTTTCTATGTCTTTTTCCAAATTGTTACATAACCTGTTGTCTCCTGTTTTCTATGAGTTCTTCTATTTACAATAGTACCTTATTTCCCAATATTCCCTTTCCCTCCATTTTTGCGTTCTACCCAGTTGTATCATACATCCCATGCCTTGTAGTAATCCGAGTCCTCTTTTTCATTTAATTTAAGTGTTAGTCTCTCCAATTCTACGCATTCATATGTTTTCTTTATTACCACTTGTATGGATGGAGTTATAGGTTCCTTCCATTTCTGAGCTAAAGAGATTCGAGCCGCTGTTAATAAGTGTGTTATCAGGTATTTGTCCTCTGGGGGGGAATTTTTTTTATCATTCCAAGTAAAAACAGTTCTGGTTTCCACTCCAGCTCACATTTCACCACATCTTCAATCCAATTTTTAATTTCCATCCAGTATTTTCTTATTTTTGGGCATGTCCACCACATATGATAGTAAGTGCCAATTTTATTCTGACACTTCCAGCAATTTGGGTTTGCCTGTGAAAATACTTTTGCTAGTCTAGCAGGGGCCAAATGCCACCATCATTTTGTACTGGTTTTCTTTATATGCCACTGACTTTGTATATGTTAAATTTTTCTCCCATGTATCTTCCCAGTCATTCAAATTCAGATTATATCCTATATTTTTTTCCCAAGCTAACATTGATTCTTTTACTAATTGTCCTATTCTTTCTTGTTCTAGTAGTAGGTTATATAATTTAGATATTAGTTTTTCTTCTGGTCCCAGAAGTAATTTATCCAGATTTGTATTCTTTGCCTCTATTCCATATTCCTTTATATCTTTATTGTATCTCATTTTAATTTGTAAATAAGCCCAGTTATCTATTGGTATTCCTTGTGTTTCCAAATCCTGTCTTGTTTTTAGTTTTCCCTCTGTATCCAATATATCTGGTAATATTTAAGTTTTTTATTTAAATCCAATGTGTTAGGGTGAAAGGTTGCCTCCATTGTTGAGAGCCATCTCGGTATTTTTGTATAGTTTTTCTTCCTTATTTCTGCCCAGTTTTTAATCAATGAATTACGTATTATGTGTTTCGTTGCGTGTTTTTGTTTTTTATCAGTCGGATTCCACAAGAGTGAGTGCCATCCCGTTTGTAAATCGTGCCCCTCTAGTGTCAATATTCTTTTATTTCCTAATCTCACCCATTCCTTTATCCATACCAAAATCGCAGCTTTATAATAAATTTCCCAATCTGGGAGTCCGAATCCACCTCTACTTTTATCATCTTGTAGGTATTTTTTCTTTATTCTTGCCTTTTTTCCCATCCAAATAAATTTCATTGTCATCCTATCCAAATCCATAAAAAAACTTTCTGTTTGTTAGTATTGGGATTGTCTGGAATAAATACAAAACTTTGGGTAGTATATTCATCTTAATTGTCGTGATTCTTCCTAAAAAGGATATTTGCATTTTATTCCAGATTTCCAAGTCCTTTTTAATTTGCTTTAAATTTTTTATATAATTATCCTCCCATAGCATCATTGTTTTGGCCCTTATCCAAATTCCTAAATATTTTATTTTATTTACTATTTGTAGTCCCATTGTTTCTTCCAATTTTTTTTGCTTAGAGTTTGTTATATTTTTGACTAACAATTTGGTTTTCCCCTTATTTACTTTTAATCCTGCTAATTCCCCAAATTTGTTTATCTCATGCAATAGTATAGGACCCGTCTCTAATGGTTCCTCTATCATGAATACCATATCATCTGCGAATGCTTGTGTCTTGTACTCTTGGTTCTTAATTTTCGTTCCTTTTATATTCCCATTTCCCCTAATTCTAACTAACAGGGTTTCTAATATTGTAATAAACAACAATGGTGACAAGGGGCAGCCTTGTCTAACCCCTTTCTCTATTTTGAACGTTTTGGTGATTTCCCCGTTTATCAATATATTTGCCTTTTGGCTATCATATATTACATTAATCATTTTTTTGAAATTATGTCCAAAATTCATTTTGTTAATTTGCAATTTCATAAAATCCCAGTTCAAATTGTCAAACGCTTTTTGTGCGTCCAAGAAGATCAATGCCATTTGATTTCCCGGGTGGTTTTCATAGTATTCCAGTATGTTTATTATCGTTCTTATATTGTGCCTAATCTGTCTTTTCGGTAAGAATCCATTTTGATCTGTATTAATTTTCCCACTAATAATTCCTTTTAATCTTTGTGCCATAATTGTCATAAATATTTTGTAATCTGTATTTAAAAGTGATATTGGTCTGTAGTTTTTAATTTGATTGGTGTTTGTCTCTTCTTTGGGTATAAGTGTTATATATGCCTCCCTCCACGAGTTAGGTATTTTTGCTTTTACCAATACCTCATTACAAACTTCTAAGAGAGTATTATTTAGTATATCTCCTATCTTTTATAAAATTCACTTGGATATCCATCTGGGCCTGGTGTTTTATTATTATTTTGTTTCTGAATCGCCTCTCTTAATTTGCCTATCGTTATTTCTTTGTTCAATATCTCTCTTTCTTCCTCAGCTAGTTCCTGAATGTTTCCTTCTTCTAGGTATTGTTCTATTTTGGTCAATTCTACTTTTTCTTGTTTGTATAAGTCCTCAAAGTAATCTCTTGTAATTTCTTTCTTTTTTTCCAAGTCAGCTTCGAGTTCCCCATTTTATTTTCTAAATATTGTATCGTTCTTTTTTGCTCCTCTTTTCTCAATTTATATGCTAACCACCTTCCTGGTTTGTTTATATTCAAAATAGTTTTGTTTTGTGTATTGTAACTTTCTAAGCAGTTCCTCTTGTTCAAGTGTGTTGAGTTCATGTTTTGTTTGCGTTAACTCATCTCTAATTTGGTCATTATCTGGGTTTCTTTTTGTTTATTCTCTAATTTTCCAATTTCTTTTATTAATTCATCTTGTTTCTTCCATCTTTCCTTGTTTCTATTTGTTATGTATGCAATTGATATTCCCCTAATATAGGCTTTAATCGTGTCCCATATATTCTGTAATGATGTGTCTTCTTTTTATTGAAGTTGTAAAATTTATTAGTTCCTCCCTTACTTTTTGCAAGTATTTTTCTTCCTTTAAAACCTGTGTCTTTAATGACCATCTTTGTCCTTTCCTTCCCCCTTCTTTCCAAGTTAATGACATTGGGTTGTGGTCAGCCCATATATTTGTTAAAATTTTTGTGTCCTGGATTTCCTTATTTAGTTCGCTATTTATCCAAATCATATCTATCCTGGACCATGATTTATGTGGGCTGGAGTGGAAAGTATACTGTGTGATTCCTGGGTTTCTTTTCCTCCATACATCTTCCAATCCTAGCTCCTCTGACATTTCGAAAAATATTTTTGGTAATGTATTTCGTTTTTGGTACTGATTATGTCCACATTTATAATCTTGCTTATTGTCAGTTATTGCATTATAATCCCCCATCAGACAAATCCTTGAGTTACCAATCTCTATCAGCTTTTCATATAAATTTTTATAAAATTCTTTTTGATTTTTGTTTGGTGCATAGATTCCTACTAATAAGGTCTTCCTATTGTGTATTTCCACTTCCACCATTAGCATTCTTCCGGCTGTATCATTGTATATCAATTTTGCTGTGATATCCTCTTTTACATATAGTACCACCCCTCTCTTTTTTCCCCCTGTTAGAGCCATGTATGCTTTCCCCAATTTCCTATTCTCTAAATATCTTTTATCCTGTTCTTTTATATGGACCTCTTGAAGGCATACTATATCCCATTTTTGTCTTTCCAGTCTGGCAAATATTTTTTTCCTTTTACTTGGGCTGTTTAACCCATTAATATTTATCAATATTAATTTTATTCCCCTTCCCATTTGGTCTTTTCTTTTCTGGATTTTATTACGTTTTACCTGTTGTTTGGCTCCTGGTTTTCACCCCTATCTCTTCCCTCTTTCTTTCTTCCCCAGCCGTCGTTTCCCTGTCCCCCTCCTTCCCCTCCTTTCTTTCTTCTCCTCTGATAGTAGCTTGTAGGTCCTCACGGCTCGATTTGTGAATCTTCCCTACTGCTTAATTCCTCCTCTGATCCTCCTATTTGTTCGAAAAATCTTTGGGCCTTGGATAGATTATCAATTTTTGTTCTTTTACCTTCCCATGTTACCAGGACCCCTTCTGGATTGTTCCATCTAAACAATATGTTTTTCCTGTTTAGGTGGTTTGTGAGGAATCTGTATTCCTTTCTTTGTTCCCTCACCCTCCTTGGTATTTGCTTTAATACTATGATTTGTCTACCGTTATAATTTATGGTTTCCTCCCTCGTCAGTCTATAGATTATTTCCCTAACTCTTTTCCTTGCGAATCTGACATGGACCTCCCGTGGGAGTCCATGCCTTCTTGCATAGCTTGTAAAGACTCTGTATGTCTCGTCTATTTCTTGTATTATCTGGTCTCTCTCCTTTCACAGTAGGAGTTCCTCCCTTACTTTCTCTTGGGGAGATCGCTAAGATGGTGCCGCTTTTTCCCTCTCGCGATCCTTTTGGCAATCTCCCCAAATGTTCTCGTCAACCTTGCAGTCCTCACCAAGCTTTTTTGTACTCCTCCAGTCTGCAACCTTCTCTTTCAGCTTCCTTCTATTGGCACACCGCCTCGTCTTCGGGTCAGCTCTGGCAGAGCTGGCTTCTTCCGTTTGGAACTTCGGGAACTCTTCTTCACCTTTGAGATCGCACTTCCCAAACAGGTTCCAAGTTTTGCTCCTCGTTAGGGTGTTCAAAACGTGAACTCACCCTGCCACGAACGGCCGTTCCTGAGTGGAAAACCCGAGGTGGGAGAAGTGCTAGTATTTCTCCCTGCCTCACCATACCGAGGCGTCACTGGAAGTCTGTTCTATTCTATTCCTATTCCTATTCCTATTCTTATTCCATTCCATTCCATCTCATCTGTACATGGTGGAATATTAACTCTTCACTGTAGGCTTGCATTTGCTAAGATGTATGGAATTGGGCTAGGTAGTTACAGTAATATATATATATATATATATATATATATATATATATATTCGTAGATTTTCACGGGTAAAGGTATGTAGGTCTTGGTGTATTCGGGTCTTGTCCCGTGTAAGATTGAGAATACCTTGGCAACGTTTCGATGAAATCTCATCCGTCATCTTCAGGCTGGTGTCTTCAGCTTCGTTCTTCTGGAAGAAGTGCGTGATCGTGGCTGTTTTCCCCTTTTAAACTCCAGAGTTGGCTGTGTTGTTACTTCTTGATTGGTTGATGGAGTTGATGTATGCAGATTGGAAGGCCCAGGTCATTACAACACAAAAGGCTGAGAGACACACAGCCAGCACCTCAGCCACACAGGGTCTCAGGAAAAAGCCTTCCAATCTGCATACATCAACTCCATCAACCAATCAAGAAGTAACAACACAGCCAGAACGAAGCTGAAGACACCAGCCTGAAGATGACGGATGAGATTTCGTCGAAACGTTGCCAAGGTATTCTCAATCTTACACGGGACAAGACCCGAATACACCAAGACCTACATATATATATATATATATATATATATATATATATATATATATATATTTCTCTCCTCTAACTACTTTTTACTTTGCTCATTTATTCTGTGTGGCAATTCAGTTATCTCATGGGCAGGGGTGGGATTCAAATTTCTTAACAACCGGTTCTGTGGGTGTGGCCTAATTTGTGGGTGTGGTTTACTGGTCATGTGACTGGCTGGGCATGGCTTGCTGGTCACGTGGCTGGCTGGGCGTGGCTTGCTGGTCACGTGGCTGGCTGGGCGTGGCTTGGTGGACACATGATTGGGTGGGTCAAAAGATAGAAATTCACTTTGACAATGCTCTTGGTACGGGGTTGGACTAGATGACCTCTACAGTCCCTTCCAGCCCTGGATTTCTGTGCTGTTTCAAAGCAACCTCTGAAGCTGTGTCTAGTGCCAGAGTTTGTAGTCCTTCCTTCCTCTCCTTTTTCTTTCCCTCCCTCCCTCCCTCTATCCATCTGTCCATCCACCCATCCATCCATCCATATCTCATTCACATTCCTTTCCCTTCCCTCTTTCTCCCTTCCCTCCCTCTTTCTTTTTCTTCCTTTTAAGAGAAAGAAAGAAAGAAAGAAAGAAAGAAAGAAAGAAAGAAAGAAAGAAAGCATCTCTATGGTATTCATGGTATATTTTCAGCTGGAACCTCTTTCTACTTAAACAAACTTGGCAACTTTAAGACTTGTGGACTTCAACTCCCAGAATTCTCCAATCAGGAGAATTCTGGGAGTTGAAGCCCACAAGTCTTAAAGTTGCCAAGTTTGAAGACCTCTGACTTAAACCTTAGTACAACACCCAGATACTTAAAGCCATTAAACATCTTGGATTAATCTTGACACTTTTTACATACTTGTACTTATACAGAAAGAATTTTATTTTAACATATTTAACATATTAACAATTCCAAAGCTACTTTTTATGAAAACCAAGTCAAGAAAAGGAGATTGGAAACAAAGCAAAGGTTAACCTTCTCATTCTTTCTAACCCTTTCTAAATGGCAAGTAGAAGTGAGCCTTTCTTGCCATTTTATTACCAAGAATTTACCACCATCTTCAAATTAAAGAGTTCCCTTCCAATAACAAAAAGCACAAGTTTGCAAACTGCCTGAATAGCATAACACAGCACATAATTTTGTATGTTAAACATCGAACCACAAAGTGGAAGAGGGAAAATATTTGTGAGAAATATTTACTGTGTTTTTTGCTTATCAAACTTAAAAGGCCATTGGACACTCCATAAAGGTTGTGACAGCAATAGAAGTAATGAAGCAGCAGCTAGGCAAACTGCTGAATAGTCTGAATTATGCTTTGGAAATTGTGTAATGTATGCTCTGAAATTGAGCAAATGAATGAGACCTAAATGTAAGATGTTCTCTACAAAATCCACTCTGAACTTAGCCTGGCATGAAAAAGCAGAGCAACTTACTAGTTTTGAAGAGGATATGGATGAAAGAAAGAAGATTGGCTCCAACAGTTTTAGAAGACTGCATAGTTTTGATTACCCAGAACAGGAATTTTATTAAAATTTTATTAAAGATTACCCAAGGCAGGAATCAATACTATATTAGCTCCAAATGTTCTTTTTACTAAACACTGAATCCAGGCATACTGGATGGCTGGATACTCCCAGGAGGCCTGCAGGAAGGCCTCCTAGGCCCAAAATGGGGCCTAGCAAGCCTCTTTGGAGCCTCTTGGGAGCAAAAATGGGATGGGGGGGTGCCAGATGCCCCCACACCCTGTTTTCAGCCTAGCAAGCCTCCCTGGAGCCTCTTGGGAGCAAAAAACAGGGTGGGGAGGTGGCGCTGCCCCCCCACTCCCCGTTTTTGCTCCCAGAAGGCTACCCTATACTTACATGGTAACCAGACGAGCCTCGTGGGGACTTCTGGGAGGGGCTTGGCAGGGTTTCTAATGGGAGCCCCCCCTCCCATTAGAAACACCTGCTGGGCAAACAGAGAAAAGCAGGATTCAACCTATACAAGCCTCTCCACATGTTCCTTGGGGGAAGGCAAGTGGTAGAGGAAAGGTGACCGGCTGTGGCAGCAAAAGGCAAGTGGGGAGGGGGAAAGGTGACCGGTAGCAGCAAAAGGCAAGTGCGGGGGGGTTAGTGACCGGGGCTTCAGAGCTTCACTCACCCAGGAAGATCAGTAAAGGCAGGGCCATAGCGGAAGGCAGGCAGCAATGGCTGGCCTGGCGGGCAAAAGCAGGCTGCAGGCATGTCACGCATGCGCACAATGTTGCACATGTGCAATAGGGACTGACTGGGCAGGGAACGGAGAAGCGGGTGGAGAGGGGTGGGTCAGCCAGGGGACCATTTTACCAGTTCTCCGAACTACCGGGAGCCCTAACATCCGGTTCTACAGAACCGGACAGAACTGGTAGAATCCCACCCCTGCTCAAGGGTGAGGTGCCTTTTTATACAGTTTCAAGGTAGCTTCTAATCTGGTAGCTTCCTAGGCTCAATTCCCCAAACTCATTTCGTAAAATCACAGGCACAAAACTGAATAAATAATAGAGACAAAAATAAATATGTGTTGAGAGATTCTGGGAAAAAGCTTCAAATAATAGTTTACTTTTCCACAGGGGCTTTTCAAAAAACCAGAAATAAGTATTGTTTTTGTTTTTTTTACTTCTGCCATTTAAACAGGGGAAGCAATGTGCAAAGTTGCTTAACAATAAATGTTACTAATATTAAGCATCATTCCCAATGCTTCATGACAGCCAAAAATAATTAGCATTACAGGACAAACAAATGGAAAATTGGAGCTGATTAAAATTATAATTAAAGCTCAGAAATAACATTCTGATATATCATAGACTCTTTGAAGAATATATTAAATGAAAGCAATCATTTCCACATAATGCCAGGATTTACAAGTACTATACAATGGGAACACAAAATATTTAACTGGAGACTGGATGAACCTTGAAGAGTGTTTTCATTTTAGAATTCAGTGAGGTAATATGTGTATGTGTGTGTGTAACGTTATTAAGAGCAAAAGTCCCTTCCCCATCAGACATTAGGCTACGTAATGAGAAAGGTAACATTAATGCATGTTTGGGAATAGTTATGCTAAACAGAGGCTCTGAAGAAGAAGATTTGCCTAAAAGAATTTAGAGCAGAACTGATCTTGATTGCATCATAATATATGATTAAAATAAAAGAGCTTGATGTGCAACGTGGAGCAACATACTCCCATAATCCATTGAGATGGGGCTGGCGGGGGGAGCTAAGTTCCAAGTTAGGTTTTAGCAGCAATTGATGGCTATAATACATCTGCTGTATTTTACAGTGTATACAACAATAAAAAATAAATAAATACACAAAACTAATATGATAATGAAGATAAATAAAAAAGCAAAGAGTGATAAAATCCAGAAGTGCAAGTAATTCAGCTATCCAACCTAAACTGTAGTAGTATAATTAAAAAACAGTCCAACAAAAGCAATTTCCAGAATGGCCAGAAAGAACCAGCAATTCCTCAGTCCTGGCTTGTTTAGAGTGAGAGGTGACTCTCTGAATCCTCCAACTGTGCAAATTGGTTCAGGAAAGGCAGAGTTAATTTTGCATTGGAAAGGTTAGAAAATGTGTAGGTACTTTGCTTCCTGCTCTATGGAAAGAATGGCTGTGCTTGTTAAGGCAGTGGTCCCTTGCTCATTATTTCTTCAACTTCTCCACCTTTGCACACCAAGTGATTTACATTCCTCATGATGTTTGGAATCTGATAGCATTTGCTCTACAAGAAGTTTATTACTTTATCTTAGACAGAGTTGGCAAAAAAGAGGAAACTGTTGGAGAAAGCTTTGAATACATCCATTGTCTTTTGTTGCAACCTACACATGTTGCCAAAGAGAAAAAAAGCTTCAAAGATCCATGTTTAAAGTATCAGAACGTCTTTATAAATGCTGTGAGTTGGGTGGCATGTAAAATAAATAAATAAATAATATAATATAATATAATATAATATAATATAATATAATATAGCATCACTGTGATGTGATTGTGGGGCTTGCATGCTCTGAGGAAGATGCCAGAGGTTCAACCATCCTGAACAGGTCTCAAAACCCATATTGGGTCAACAAGGACCGTGTTAAATGTTGGAGTTCTTGAACCTCTGGTGACAAATGGACTGTAGGGCTCAGGTCTGTTGGCTGAGCAACTAGGGCCAGCAGCTGCAGGATTATTGGAAGAAAAGTTGTTTACTGGTCACAAATATACAAAGATTGAAAACCAAGAAATAATCATCTGTTATTACAAATTGAGTCCAACAAAAACAGGATATCTGAAGTAACTGTAGCAAAAGAAAGAAAAGATCAAAGTAATAATAATAGGTGCCTTGGATGCAATCCCAGAACATCTGGAGCACCACTTGAACACCATCAGCATTGACAAAATCATGATCAGTCAATTGCCAAAGGCAGCTTTACTTGGAACAACTTATGTCCTGCAACTATACCTTTATTATTATTTACTTTATGTCCCAGTTTTATTTTTATAAACAACTCAAGGCAATGAACATATCTAATGCTTCCTCCTTCTGATATTTTCTCCACAACAACCCCGTGAGGTGGGTTTGGCAGAAGCTTTTATGCCTAAGGCAAAATTAGAACTCAAAGTCTCCCACTTTGTAGCCTGGTGCCCTATCCACTACACCAAACTGGCTCTCTACCAAACAACATCTGCCTGCTGTATATCCCCAGGTCCTTGGGAAGGACTTGAAAGGTAGATAAAAATGCCACACAGTCTAAATATCTGGCTGATTTTGTGATGAACAACAACAACAACAACAATAATAGTTTTTGCTCTTATGAGGCTATTATGGCTCTCCTAAGGGAGTTGCCTGTAGAAATATTTAGTAGCAGCATAAATATTAAGCAAGTTTATACTGTGTATTAAATAGATGTGACATACATCTATGATACAGTATATTTGGACTCTCCTCAATTATTACCTAACCGGCAGCTGTAACTTCAAGCTGTGTTTCAACTGTTTTGATCTCTTACCTTGTTAAAAGGACTGTGCAAGCTTGCTTCCTTCCTCCTCCCATTCCATCCTTTTTCTTTGTGTATTGCTTTTTTTAAATTGCAAGCTTCAGCTAAATCTTATTGTGTTTCATTGCTGGAAGAATTTTAGCAAAAGGATAGGCAGAAATGTTATAAATAAATTAAATCTACAAAGAGTGAACATATCCTACAAATGGGATTTATTTATCCAAAAGCAGACCACACACATAGAAGAGCTCTCTCTCTCTCTCTCTCTCTCTCTCTCTCTCTCTCTCTCTCTCTCTCTCTCTCTGTTTCACACATATGCACAACTGTATGTGTTAAGTTTGCATGAAGAGACAGACGCGGAGTGCTTCAAGCTCTTAGTTTATTAGTGACTACAGCTCAGAACGGACCCAATTTGGCTGGGCTGCAGCTGCTACTTATAGCCAGCAGCCGCAGTTGCCAGCCAATCAGAGTGCAGGGTTTCCCCACTTTTAAACCAATCATTTCCAACATTTTACAAGAACAGTTCAAACTAAACCAATGACTTCAAACCTACATACATAACACCCCTCCCACTAGGTTCAGTCCATACTCAAACCCCAACCTATCTAATGTATTCTTTTAAATAGGTGGGGCTCTTAAGTGTACGTTGAGACCTACGTGGTTCAGATGTTTTAAGGTTCTCACCTTGTGAGAGAGGAAATGTGTCTGCTGACATTTCCTTACTTGGACTTGTAGTAATGGTAGAACCTGTTTGGTTACTACAACCTGGTCTCTCCTCCCAATCCATCTCCAACCCAATGTCAGCACCTAAATCAGGTAGTGATGTGCAATCTTCCATTTGTGAAAATGGTTGTTGGTATTGTGACAGGTTTTGGGATGGTTCCTGTCGTGTTAGCTCGTTACACATGGGGTTGATTCTTACTTGCTGATTACTCTCATAATCCTCCCTTCCCCTAGAAGAGGCAGTAGGTATGGGAACCAGAGAGGAGCAAAAGTGGTGCTCCTGAGGCAATCTGGATCTTAACTGATCAATGTGCCTGCTCCAGAGGACACCATCCCTGTTTGTACCCTGTAAGACCTGGGGCCTGTGATTTGGGTTATCTCAGCAGGAATCCATAATGGTTCACCCATGAGGTTCTTAGCATAAACAGAATCACCCACAGTGAAAGTGCAAATTTTACTAGTGGAATCTAGTGGTGCTGGGTGCGTAAGTGGGATGGAGGCAAGGGGAGACCTGAGTTTCCTACCCATCAACAATTCAGCTGGGGTTAAATTAGTTGAGGGGTTGGGAGTGATATGCTGAACACTGAGAAGTTTTTCAACTCTCTCAGTGATATCCCCTGGACCCAATTGCTGAAGTTTTTCCTTGGTAAATTGTACCATACGTTCAGCCCGGCTGTTAGCGAAGGATGCCCAGGGGCTGTCAGGGCATGTCTGATACCCTGTTGTGCTAGATATGATTCAAAAAGGTTGGATGTAAATTGAGGGCCATTGTCAGAAACAAGCACATCAGGTAACCCGTGAGTTACAAAAGCTTTTAAGCTGTTTGATGACAGCTTCAGTTGTGGTGGATGCCATAGGGATAACCTCCAGCCATTTGGAATATGCATCAACTATAATAAGGAAAGTGTGCCCTCTGGTAGGGCCAGCAAAATCAATGTGAATCCTGGACCATGGGCCCCTAGGACATTCCCATTCCTGTGGGGGCGAGAGGTGGGGCAGGCCTGACTACCTGACAGTTGGGACAAGATGCAACCCAGTTTTCAACCATTTTGTCAATACCTGGCCACCATACATAACTCCTGGCCAATCCCTTCATTCTAACAATTCCCGGATGACCCTCATGTAACATTTCCAAAACCTCTTTTTGTAGTTTTGCAGGAATAACCACCGTTACCCCACAAAATACATCCTCTTAATACAGATAATTCAGTTTGCCTGGATTTATAAAGGTTGGGCGAGTTGAGGTAGATCTTGAAGTGGCCAACCTTTCTTAATCCAGCCTATGACAGGAGCCAATAAAGTGTCTTTGGCAGTCTCTCTGGCAATTTAGCAGCATGTACTGGAAGTTTGGCAACAGTTTCTAGAAAAAGGTGTGAGTCTCAGGAACAGGGTCCTCAATGTGTGAAGGAAGTGGGCAGCGACTCAAAGCATCTGCATGCCCAATGTCTTTACCAGGTCTGTGGATCAGTTTGTATGAATAAGCAGCAAGAAATTCAGTCCATCTCAGCATTCTTGGTGACAGGATCGTGGGTGTTGGTTTGTCCCCTGCCACAATGCCTAAAAGAGGTTTGTGATCTGTGACAACAGTAAATGTTCTCCCATATAAATACTCATGGAATTTTTGACAGCTGCTACAATGCCAAGGCTTCCTTGTCCAGTTGGCTGTAGTTCCTCTCTGCTTTAGTCAAGGTGCGAGAGTAAAATGCAATAGGAGCTTCCCTCCCGCTGGGAAGCATGTGGCTCAAACCCCCCCACTCCAAAAGGGGAGGCATCACAAGTCAGAACAACAGGAAAGTTCTCAGAGAACTGTATCAGCACAGCATCAGACGTGATTAGTCTCTTGATATTGTTAAATGCAGCTTGTTCCTTCCTCCCCAGACCCAAGCAGATTTTTGTCCAGCAACCTATGTAGGGGTTCTGCAATGGTTGCCTTCTGAGGTAGAAACATATGATAGAAGTTAATGAGTCCCAAGAATGCTTGCAAATCTGTTTTGCATTTTGGCCTGGGGCTTCTTTGATTGCCTGAACCTTTGCCTCTGTGGGGTGGATGCCATGTTTATCAATCATGTAACCCAAGAATTCCACTTTATCTGTTCTAAGTGTGCATTTTTCTTCTTTGACTTTTAACCCTGCTTTTTGAATCTAGTTAAGACTTCCCTGAGTCTCTCGTGTAATTGAGTGTCATTTTCAGCAGAAATTAAAACATCATCAAAATAGGGCACCACCCCTGGCAACCCTTGTAACATTCTTTCCATAAGGCTTTGGAAGATGCCTGGTGCCACGCTTACTCCAAATTGCAATCTTTTGCATTTGAAGGCACCTCTATGGGTCACAATGGTTTGGGCTTCAGCAGTGGCATCATCAACTGTTAATTGTTGATATGCCTGTGCCAGGTCCAACTTGGCAAAAACTGTGCCCCTCCAAGAGAGTGTAATAAATGATGCACTACTGGAACTGGATATGTGCTCTGTTGTAGCGCATGGTTCAATGTCCCCTTGTAGTCTCTGCAGATTCTCACAGACCCATCAGCCTTGACTGGTGCGACTATGGGTGTCTCCCACCTGGAGTGATCAGTGGGCTCTAAAACCCCTTGGGCTATTAGTTTATCTAATTGTGCATCAATTTTTTCCTTTAAGGCAAATGGGACCCTTCTGGTTTTAAATAGATTGGTTGTACCTTGGGATCTAGGTTAAATGTGATGGGGGTCCCCAAGTACTTGCCTAATCAGTCGCTGAAGACCTCTGGAAACTCAGACTTCAAGGCCTCTTCCCACTCAGTGTTGCTCACGTGATTGATGCCAGTCACCTCGGTGCCCAACGGGTTGAACCACTCAAGGCCCAGCAGACTTGGGCGGTCCTTGTCCACGATGGTCAGTGGTAGGCGTTTGGTGTGGCCCTTGAATTTCACGTTGAATTCTCTTGTTCCAACTACTGGAATCTTGTTCCCTTGGTAGTCTTTAAGAGTCAATGCTTGCTTCTTGAAGTGCTTCTTCTGGATGTTGGGAAGAAGTCTGTGAATAGTGTCCCATGACACCATAGATAGGTATGAGCCTGAGTCCACTTCCATTTGGCAAGGCCTTCCTTCAATAAGTACCTTGACATGCACTTTTCTGCTTCTTAAAGGTGATGAATGACCAATAGTTACTGTTTGATGAGTTTCATTCTTCCCATTTGCTTCTGTGCTGTGCCCCATTTTCTCACTGAGATTGTTGGGCCTGAATTTTTATCACAATGGAGGCAAATGGTGTCTAAAAACTTGCATTCAGTGCGGGGTGGCTTCCCCACAACCTCTGCAGTAGAAATCTTGCCTCTTTCTTCCCAGGTCTTTCTTTTTCCGCTCCATTCTGAGTCTGTAAATTCCTTCCTCCACCTCACTACAGTCTGACTCAGAATCTATTTGCTCACAATGAGTTGTTGTGGACTTTTCCACATCAGGATGGCTTGTGGCCTTGTTGATTTTCTTCATGGCTGCTGCTGAGGACTTGGTAACTTCTGCTGAAGAGGCCTCTTCTATTGCTTCCTTCAGCGTGATCTTAGGTTTCAGTAATAACTTGCTCTGTAGCACTTTGTCTTTAAGGCCCAGAACAAATTGATCGTGCACGGCCTCTTCTAAATTGTTAAATTTGCATGCACCCCCAATGTCTCTTAAACTTGTCATGAAGTTGTTTACGTTTTCGCTTTCCCCTTGATCACGACGGTAAAACTCGTGTCCCTTAATGAGCCATGATACTTGTGGCGCGTAATGGGCTCTTAACAGTTTTTCTAAGTCAGGCCAGTCCATTACCTTCATGTCTGCAGCTCCCGCCAATGCCTTTGCCATCTTGAAAACTGCCAGTGCAGTGCGTGAGAAAGACCACCCTCTTCCGCTTCTCGGAAATGTCGGCGAGATCGTTTCCCTCCAGATACATTTGGAAACGATCTGCATACGACTCCCAGTCTTCTGCCGTCGGATCGAACAGGGCTGGGAGGGTGTTCAGTGCAGCCATCTCGCTCTCCTTCTGTTTTGCGTTGCTGTCTTCTTCAGGGGAATCCCACCCTCATTGCCAGTGTTAAGTTTGCATGAAGAGACAGACGCGGAGTGCTTCAAGCTCTTAGTTTATTAGTGACTACAGCTCAGAATGGACCCAATTTGGCTGGGCTGTGGCTGCTACTTATAGCCAGCAGCCGCAGTTGCCAGCCAATCAGAGTGCAGGGTTTTCCCACACTTTTTAAACCAATCATTTCCAACATTTTACAAGAACAGTTCAAACTAAACCAATGACTTCAAACCTACATACATAACAGTATGCACTTCCCATTCTTTGGAGGCAATAATTGATGGCTAGAATCACTCTAGATACATTTAAAGGGGCCAAGCCTACTTCCACCCTTTTCACCTTCTTAAGGAGTATAGAACAACTCAAATTCCATGGGGATGCAATGCCTAGAAAGTACACATCATTTTGCAGGACTTCTCTAGGACTTCTTTATCATAGATGTTGGAAGGGATAGTCTGGGAAGTTGTTTGCATGAGAGAAAGTGGATGGAAGAGAATCAACTAATTCCCAATGAAGCCGAGATCTTTAGGACACTGAAACTAATCTCAGAGTTAATCATCTGTGTCCATTTATTCAGTTTTGAAAACAACACACTTGCCATGCCCCCTTCCCACGAAATGAGCTAAAGAATCTATTAGCTATTTTTGTGGGTATGTGGGCAACTATGGTGTTGAAATCTGAAAGGGCCACATTTTGAAAGAGGCTCTGATTTTGGAAAACCTTTCTAGAATGCAAAGTGTTAGTTTACTTCCTCTTTACCCCATTCAACTATAGGCCAATTACCAGAAGGGTTTAATCAAGCCAATTGGCCCACTTGATACATGAAACTTCAATGCATACTGGCCCACCCCTGCATGAGCCTGTTTTCATGAAACATGAAAATGATTTAGAAGAAGACAACTCATTTCCTTCCCTCTCCTTTGTAGAACTTCTATAGAGCTCTTAGCTTTATATACCATCCCATAATGCTTTACAGGACTCTCTGGGTGATTTACAATATCAGCATATTGCCCTCAACAATCTGGGTCCTCATTTTACTGACCTCAGAAGGATGGAAGGCTGAGTCAATCTTGAGCCAGGAAGACTCAAACTGCTGAATTACTGGCAGTGGGCAGTCAGCAGAAGTAGCCTGCAGTACTGCATTCTAACCACTGCACCACAACACAACACAACACGGTCAGGATTAAACTCCTGGCTGTGGGCAGAGTTAGTCTGCAATGTTGCATTCTAACCACTGCGCCACCATGGCTCTCCTTGATTATTTCTTCTAACCTCTACATGAAAACCTTTGCCCAACCTTGCTGATGTGGAGCTATGCTAGGAAGAGTTTCAAAGGGGAACGTGTTTTAGCTCCCTCTCCTGAAAGGGCTGTTTTGTTTTTTCAATCAGCATGCCCAACTAGCCAAATAAGCACTACAGAAGTGAAAGATGTGAGCAAGATACAAGTATTCCAACTCTTTGGCTGCTTAGATGAAATAATTATTTTCTTCCCTTGTCTCAGCATTTCTGATTCAGCAGAAGTAAATACAATTGTGGGTTGTCTTCAGATTGCTTCTGAGTGAAAATAGTGATTCTAAAGACTAGACTGGGCATGGCCAGAAGGAGACTGAGACCCAGCTTGCCTGGTTAACAACTACAGGTGCCAGCTGTTTATTCTTCTCCACTTAGGGAAGGAGAGAAGGAGAGAAGGAGCCACACAGACAGGAGAAAAAGGTTTAAGAGTTGAATACTGACTGATATACAGTAGATGCTGTGATAAACCTAATTTACCAAGAGTTGCATTCTTGAATCACTGCTTATCAAATTTAGTTCCAGTGTGGACCAAGAAAACTCTAATGATGATTATATTAAAGAAACCCAAGCCTCTAATAATCAAACTTTAAAGGGAATTAGGCATGGGTAAACTTTATGTCTGTGAAACTTCTTATTGTGGGGGGGAAGTATTGAATATAATAACTTCTCCATAATAATAATAATTTCCCCATAATAATAAGAAGTATGAAACTTCTTATTATTATGGGGAAGTATTTAGCAACATATTAGGCTTGTTCCAGTACAGTAAATAAGAACATATTCTGAATGGGTTGCGCACAATAAACTGCACAACTGAAATAACAAAAGCCAAACTCCCATGTTTTATTCCATATCATAAAAGAAAGCATAATTATATATACATGTTAAAATCCCCATTGAGACAGATTCCAGGATAATATGAGGAAGTCTGTACAAAGTCTGTACAAATTAAGAAAACCCCTCTGAGTGTACTCAGAATTTTCTAGATCACCCACAACCTTCTAAAGAAATTAGTGTTCTGACAGTTTAGTTAATTTTACATGCCATATAAATATTAAGGAAGTGAGAAGTGCTTAATCTGTGTACTAAGATTAGTAATTACTAATACTAAATTAGGATTTCCAGATTTCAAAGGTATCTACCGTTGAAAACTAAACAAGATTCAAAGTATCACTGAGCCTTCAAACTAATTCAGGATTGTAACAAATATTGGTTGCTTCCCTAACCCAATAATCTCTACATGAGGAAATGTTACGCGGAGAAAAAGCAGCTGATACCCCATAGGGCTTCTCTGTAAATAAACATGAAAGCATCTCTCTCTAGATTCAAGTGTTAGAACATCTGGTTATTCCTAACCTGAAAATGGCTATGTTTGAAAAATGTTGTCAATGTAACAGGAAACAGGATTTATTTTTAAAAAGAAAAGAGTTAGAGATTGTATCCTGCTGCATTTGGTTAGTTATTGTTAAGGATTTCAGTCAGTCATACATTCAGGAGAGTTTTGAAAAGATGAGAAAAATAAACAGGAGAGGTTTCTGATGACTGGTCTGTGTGGAATTATGTATATAGCAACTGTTACGTATTAACATACTCACCACTGATTGGCTGAGTCGCGGGAGCAGGAAATCAAAGAGCCATCACTGGTCAAAGCCAGGGACAGTTCTGCTGTAAAAGGAGCTGCCACAGCTGCAGTTCTCAGTTCTGCAAGAACGAATAAAAGAAGTTGAACGAGTTGAGCTTCCCGCGTCTCTTTGCCCACAATCTAACACTGGTAACGAAGGTGGGATACTGAGACGAGACGGGACCAGCGAGCACATTTATTCATTTATTTATTTATTTATTTATTTATTTATTTAATTGGATCTATATGCTGCCCCATCTCCGGAGGGACTCGGGGCAGCTTACACAGAAATATATAAACAATAAAAACAATCTTTATCAAATTATCTAATCCATTTATAATACAATCTAATTAAAATACCCTTAAATTAAAATTCCCAGCCCTGCTCAGTCCAGGCCGGCCTGTGCAAACAGCCAAGTCTTGAGATCACGGCAGAAGGAGCGCAGGTCCAGGGCCAAGCGCAGCTCTAGAAGTAGCTGATTCCAAAGGGTGGGTGCCCCTACAGAAAAGGCCCTCCCCTGGGGGACCGCCAACCGACATTGCCTGGCTGACGGCACCCCCAGGAGGGGCTGCCTTGTGGGAGCATACCGGGCAATTGGACCTCGATGCTGGTAGGAGGCACTCCTGCAAGTACCCCGGACCCGAGCCATGCAGGGCTTTATAGGTTAATACCAGCACCTTGAATCTTACACGGAGGGCAACTGGCAACCAATGAAGATCACGCAGGAGGGGTGTCACATGGGAGAATTGGGCTGCTCCCATCACCGCCCACATGGCCGCATTTTGTACCAGTTGAAGCCTCCGCATAGTCCGCAAAGGCAGCCCCAGGTAGAGAGCATTGCAATAGTCAAGACAGGAGGCAACAAGCATGAGTACGCAACTGGTGCACCAGGCGAACCTGGGCAAAGCCCCCTCGGCTCCCACCTGCTCCTCTATATTGAGCCATACGTCCAGGAGGACACCTAAGTTGTGCACCCTATCCACAGGGGGAAACGCCTCTCCTCCTATGGCCAAAGATGGAATTTCTTGAATCCGAGATGCCGGTATGCACAGCCACTCAGTCTTGTCTGGGTTGAGCCGGAGCTTGTTCCGCAAATTATCATTGAAGTCACCAGAATACACAGCATCACCGAGAGCTAGTGGGAAGACAGTCTGATGGAGGAGTTCTGGGACGTCTTTGACAGAAAATTGGGCAAGTATCTTGGGTCACCCATCTCCTTTAATCTAGACCCGACAATAGCCCCCATAAAACTAGAAGCGAGGCGGGTCCCTCTAACACTAAAGCAAAAAATAGATGAGCAGCTAGATAACCTCATCACCCAGGGAATTCTAGAACCCACTGACCACGCAAAATGTCACCCCTGTAAAGCCAGATGGGTCAGTGTGCTTGCTGACTGCAAGGTTACCCTGAACTGTGTCCTCCAGCAAAGTGCATAGCCCATCCCAGTGGTACAACACCTATTACATTCCCTGGGATGGGGAAAGGTCTTTGCAAAGCTTGACCTCACACAAGCCTACCAACAATTACCAGTAGATGCCAATATGGCAGAAGCCAGAGCCTCATGGAACGCCTCCTACAAGGGCTAGAAGGGGTGGTGCCCTACTTCAATGATGTACTTATATCAGCAAAGGACAAAGGACAATTGAGAGAGAGCGCCTAAGAGAAGTACTAACCCGGTTGAAAGAAGTGGGGTTAAAAGTAAAAAAGTAAAAATGCCAACTAGCAGCAAACAAAGTAGAATTCCTGGGCTACCTGATAGACAGTGAAGGGATTCACCCCATGGAGAGCAAAATTAAAGCAATCAAAAATGCCCCCAGATCAACAAACAAAACAGACTTCTTGTGATTAATGAACTTTTACAATATATTTTTACCGCAGAAGGCAACAGTGATGGAGCCATTACACAGACTGCTTGACAAGAAGGCAGCCTGGGCCTGGGGGCAAAAGGGAGAAGCAGCATTCAGAGGGATCAAAAACATAATCACATCAGACCGCATATTAATCCAATACAGCAAGAAGTTACCCCTGATCCTAACATGCAACGCATCACCGTTCAGGGTCAGCGCAATAATCAGCCACGTATTGCCGGATGGAAAAGAAGCCCCCATAGCCTTCTATTCAAAGACATTGTCCAAACCAGAATGAAATTATAGCCAGCTTGACAAAGAAGCGCTAGCAGCAGTAACCAGAATCAAGTGATTCCATGAATACATCTATGGCAGGAGATTTACCCTGGTCACTGATCACAAGCTGCTACTTGGGATCATCGCAGGGAACAGGGCTATCCCAAACATCCTGTCGCCTAGGATTTATTTATTTATTTATTTATTTATATTTGAACTTGTATGTCAGCCCCATCTCCAAGACTCGTGGCTCACAACTAAAAACATAGAACAATAAATATTTAAAAAGACATTAAACCAACAAGCCCAAATATAAAACACAACAATAAAATACATTAAAACCATCCCTCCCCAAGGAAGGGTCACAGCCTGGGTTGGTCAAACAACCAGGTCTTTAATTCGAGCGGAAGGTGCGGAGATCAGGGGCCAGACGGAGCTCCAGAGGCAGTTGATTCCAGAGGTCGGGGCCGCAACAGAGAAGGCTCGTCGTCGGGAAGTACCAACCGGCATTGACTCACCGATGGAACCCGAGGAGTCCTGTTATGAGCCCGCACAGGGCGGCCGCACTAGCTATTGGAAGAAGACGCCCTCAGATATTGGGGACCCATGTCGTAGGACTTTGAATGTCAAAACTAAAACCTTGAATCTCACCCGAGCTAATCGGCAACCAATGCAGGCCATGCAGGAGGGGGTAACATGAGAGAACCGGTAACTCCCATCACCATCCGCAGCCGCGATTCTGCACCAACTGCAATCTCCGGATGGTATGCAAGGGCAGTCCTAGATAGAGCGCTGCAGTAGTCGAGTCTCGAGGTGACAAGGGTGAGTAACTGTGCAGGCCCCGTCCAGAAAAGGGCTGTTGTCAACAAGACGAGCTGGGCAAAGGCCCCTGGCGACGGCCCCCACCTGCTCCTCCAACCGAGCCGCACATCCAGGAGGACCCCCAGATTCCGTGCCTATCCACAGGGGGCAACACTCACCCCTATGGCCAAGGATAAACAATCCTGGCTGGGCCGAGACGCCACACGCAAAGCCACTCAGTCTTGGCCGGGTTGAGTCGAGCATGTTCCTACTCATCCAGATCCGCACGCATCCAAACACCGACATCAGGGAGAGGGCATCACTGATCTGGCCAGGGGTGGAAAGGTACAGCTGAGTATCGTCAGCGCATTGATGGAATTTCACCCCAAAACCACGGATGATCTCACCCAGGTTTCATGTAGATATTAAATAAGAGAGGGAAAGGACCATCGGGACCCCATAAGAGAGAGCCCCCAACCCCTCCCACTAACACCGACATGCACGCCTGAGAGGTAGGAGGAGAACCACTGAAAACAGTGCCCCCACTCCCAACCCCTGAGGCGACGCAAAGGATACCATGGTCGATGGTATCGAAAGCCGCTGAGAGGTCCAATAGGACCAGGACAGAGGAAAACCCTATCCCGGCCCTCCAGAGATCATCCATCAGCCACCAATGCTGTCTCCGCTGTAACCGGTCGGAAGCCCGATTGGTACGGATCCAGGTAGTCCGCTTCATCCAGGAAAAGGAACCTGCTGAGCCACCACATTTTCAACAACCTTCGCCAAAAGCAAGGTTGGAGACCGACGAAGTTGTCTAACACGGTCGGGTCCAAGGCAGGCTTCTTCAGGAGGGGTCTCACCACCGCCTCCTTCAAGGCGGAGGGAAAGACACCCTCCTCAATGAAGCATTGACAACTGCCCGAGCCAACCGCAGGTGGCCTCCCTGGTGGCATAAGTCAGCCAGGAGGGACACGGGTCCAACAAACATGTGGTGGAACTCAGTCGCCGATAATCCTGTCCACTTCATCCTCGGAGACAGGATCAAACTCATCCCAGATAACAGTGGCCAGACTACCCACAACTGCTCCTCCGACCACTGCAAATCAGAGGACAACCCATCCCGAATGCGGCGCATCTTATCCGCAGATATTGACCAAACTCCTCAGCCCTGCCCCGCAATGGGTCCGCCCTCTCTAAACAAAGGAGGGAACGGGTAACCCAAACAGGGCGGCTGCGTTATCGCGGACGCTATGAGAGTGGAGAGATAAGACCTCTCGCCTCTCCCATAGCTACCAGGTAAGTCCTAATGTAGGCTCTTAGCTGGGCACGATCGATTGAGAACGGTAGACCTCCACCTTCTAAACCCCTACGACGACGTTTCATCTCCCGGAGCTCCTCAGTATACCAGGGAGCAAACCGATCCACGACGTAAGGGGACGATGGGGACAACCCTGTCGAGGGCCTCTGACGCAGCCCGTTGCCAGGCCCAGCCAGATCCTCGGCAGAGTTGTGAGCAAGGGAAGAGGGAAAAACCCCAGTTCTGCCTGGAACCTTTCAGGGTCCATCAGGCCTGGGGCGGAACCACCTAAGTGGCTCCTCCTCCCAGCAGTGGGGGCGGCCTGTTGGAAGACCAGCCGTAGGAGATAGTGATCAGACCATGGAACGGGCAAGGCTGTAAAGTAACTTGCCCTCTGTCACTCCGCCACCGCTCAGAGACAAAAACTAGGTCAAGAGTATTCCCCTCGTGAGTCGGGCCTTGAATCAACTGAGTCAGGCCCATGGCCTCCATAGACACCATGAACTCCTGGGCCAAACCCGACATCCGCCCCAGGGAAGGCAGATTGAAGTCCCCAGGACCACAAGATCCGGGAGCTCCACCGCCACCCCAGAGAGGAGATCGAGAAGCCCAGGTAGGGCCGCTGCCACACAGCTGGGGGAAAGGTATGTAAGCAGCAGACCCACCTGACCACTAGGCCCCCACCTCACAAGGAGGGTCTCACTCCCGCCTATCTCTGCAACAGTGACCTCCCTTGGAAACAGGGTCTCCCTAATAACCACGGCCACCCCACCACCCCTACCCTGAGCCCGTGGTCAGTGCAAAACCCGAAACCTGGAGGGCATAAATCAACCAGAGGGACACCTCCCTCCGGGCCCAACCAGGTCTCAGTGATACAAGCCAGGTCCGCAGCCTCCTCCTCAATGATCTCGGAGGAGGGAAGATTTATTAGCCACGGACCTGGCATTAAAATACACCAACCTAAGGCCAGGGATCCCAGTTCGATGCTCCCTAGGGAGGAGGCCACAGGGTCGGAGCGGGCCACTGCACAAAGATGGCGGGTGCGCACTCCCAACACATGATATGGCCCTGTGCCTCGACATCTTCGCCAAAGCCAACCACCCTGGGATCGCGGTCCCCACCTCACACCCCAGAGCCCCGCCACCCCGCCCCGCCCTCCCCCACAAGCCGGCTGCAGAAAGACCCCACCTCCCTCCCTAACCCCTTAAGGCGACCAATTAGAAATTTTAAAACCTCCCCTTCGAGATAACCAAAATTTGAAACCCTTGGTCATGCTATGCCCCTCTCGGGAATAAGAAACCCGTCATCGAGGAGGGGATTTGACAAAACAGCAGGACATCTCAGGGACAGGGAACACCCTGAGCTCGCAGCTCAGGAGAAGAGTAGATATATCCCATAGTGGTTATTGCTAGGGTGCAGTCAAGTCCAGAATAGATGGTAAAAGTTCAGTTCGCCAATGGTCAGTCAGTTCAATCAGTTCTAGAGCCAAAAAACAACAGGAAACTTCGACCCAGGTGGCATTCTCACTACCCACCGGGAAATAAGTCCTGTAAACTCTGAGACAGCTCAAACTCCTCTCTCTCACCGAGGGGACAGTCATCAGGGTAGCTCTAGACAAAGGGGGCAAACACCACTGGTCTCTCACCTCAGGGTTAGGGTTAGGGTTAGGGTTAGGGTTAGGGTTAGGGTTAGGGTTAGGGTTGGGGTTAGGATGACGCGTTGGACAGAGTTCCTAGCCACATACGATTATGATTTAATATACCGACCTGGAAAAGACATAGACCATGTCGACACACTCAGTCGATGCCCCCTGCCCAACCTGGATGAGGATCCAACCCCAGCCACATCCATGCTGTTAATAGAGACTCTCGAAAAAATGCCGATGACAGCAGCCAACATCGCAACAGCAAGCACAAAGGACAAAACCCTGGCATGAATATTGAACTGGGTGGGGAGAGGATGGCCAGAGACAGAGGTGGCTGAAGACACCAAACCCTGCAGGAATAGACAAACTGAACTATCCATTCTGAAGGGGTGCGTACTATGGGGGGATTGGGTAATAGTTCCTGGAAAACTAAGGGAAGACATACTCAAAATGTTGCATGCAGGGCACCTGGGGATAGTTAAAATGAAATCTCTAGTGACAAGCTACGTCTGGTGACCAGAGATGGATAAGGAGATAGGGGCCTGGGTGGCAACCTGTAAGCCTGCCAATAATCCAGACCGGCACCCCCCACAGCACTCAGCCACAAATGGGAAACACCACAGGGACCTGGGTTAAGGGTATATATTGACTTTGCCAGGCCAGTCAAGGGACAAACATTTCTGGTAGTGGTGGACACATACTCCAAATGGCTGGAGATCAGCGTCATGCAGTCCACCACAACTGAGGCCGTAATTAAAAAATTATTCACAATCCGACAATAGACCACAGTTCACAGCCACCCAGTTCGAAGGGTTTTTAGCACAAAATGGGATACAACATGCCCTATCAGCACCAGGTCACCCCTCTATGAATGGACAAGTAGAAAGAATGGTATGATCCATGAAGGAAACACTCAACAAATTAGGGCCAGGGGACACAAGCTAAAATAGACAAGCTACTAAGTATACAACACGTAACACCCAGCGCAACAACCAACAAGAGCCCTGCCAAACTATTGATGGGAAGGAAGCTAAGGTCGGAGCTAGACAAGCTATACCCCCATTATAACTCAGACACCCCTGTAAATTTGTCCAGCGGATGCCGGACATTCTAAATGGGTGACCGAGTATATGCCCAAAACCTCACAGGGGAACCCCTATGGATACTTGCAAGGGTGTCCCAGGTAACAGGGCCCCGGTCATATAGGGTTAAAACAACTGATGGGTGAAATTGGAGAAGACACATAGACCAGCTGAAGGCACGACAGATAAGGGGAGAAGCAGAAACACCCAACACAACCAGAGAGGAAAGGAGAGACCTTTCACAAGAACCCAACATAACCAGAGAGGAAGGGGAAGACCCCTCCCAACAAAAAAGACAAACTGAACAGGCCCTGACAACTAACAAGGCACACCCTCAACAATTAACGATAGCCCCAAACGAAGAGAGCAAACACGTACCTGATATCCAGTGATGGGTCAGCATGACCAGGCAGGAATAGGTCCAAGAAAGAAGCGAAAGGGTGGCCTCTAGTGGAGACAAAATGGCCAACCCAGACAGAAGGTTCCAGGAGGTTCCAAGGAGAAGAACAGGAGAAACAATAAATCCACCTGAACAGCTTGAAGACCAATCAACGACTGAGCTGCACAGGTCCAGTCACACCCACAAAAGTCCCGCCTATTTGCGCGACTACATACACTAGGCGGGACAGGGTTGGGTAAGACTGGACCAGTGGGGAGGGATGTTAGATATCAACATATTCACCACTGATTGGCTGAGTCACGGGAGCAGGAAATCAAAGAGCCATCACTGGTCAAAGCCGCGGACAGCTCTGCTGTAAAAGGAGCTGCCACGGCTGCAGTTCTCAGTTCTGCAAGAACGAATTTAAAAAGTTGGATTATCCCCTTAATGAGAGATATTTGATTATTCATTTACTAACAGTGGCACGGATCTCACTAGCGCAATATTGGAAAAACCCTAATGTACCACCTTTACACATTATTATTCAAAAAACGTATGAGTGTGCTGAAATGGAGACGCTCACTCTTAAATGGGAAGGAAGATTCAAACTATTATCGGATATGGGATAAATGGTACAACTGGGTGGAACACAAGAAAAAGATTATGAAGAAGAAATGAACCTAGGAGACATATTATATCTAGCTGTATATATGGAATGTATAATTATAATAATGGTCTTAAGGGTCTTGTTCTCTTTTATCATATAAATAATATGAAGGTTATATAGATTAATTAACAGTTATAATCCAATGATAACAAATAGTTGAATATTGTGTTAATGAATATACACCATTTATTAGTAACTATTGATTATTATGCTTTATCAAATTCGATATCCAATGTAAAGCAAGGAAAGTGCTTTATGCGCTAATTATATTTTTTTTGTTGTATGTTTGTATGTTTTTAATTTTTTGTAAATAAAGTTGTTTTTAAAAAAATTTTAAAAAAAGTTGAACGAGTTGAGCTTCCCGTGTCTCTTTGCCCACAATCTAACAGCAACACATGGTTTCCTTTTCCTGTCAGTGCCCTGGCCAATAGCATCCTCAGTTAAAGTAGAACGGTTAATGGTTGTTAGACTAGACAATATTGTAAGAAGATATTTTCTCTGATTTGATTCTGCAAGAATGTGATGACTTTGGTGGGACTAAAATATGGTAGAATACAAATAATTGTATATTTAATGTATATAAGAGAGATTGAAAGATTTTTAAAAACTTGAATATTTACATTTATCCAATTCAACTTTCCAAATGTATGCATAAATTATAATGCAACTGTATGTTGATGTACAAATTTTCAGAAATCTTGCAATATAGTCCGCAGTTTAAAAATGAGTATAGTACTGTGTTATGTTAGAGACAAATTGTTTGCAAATTACACATACACAGTGCAGAACATACAGTGGACCTTAAGTTTAGCAGATTTTGTTGCAATGGACTTGAAATGAATTAACTCTTGGAGGTGATTTATACTATTTGGATAATTACAGCATTACACAAGTGATGTGATTTTATCATGCATGATGATATCCTTATTCAAAGGATGCAGATGGATTAAATGAAGTAACTTACAAAAATGAACATTAGTGCAAATTCATTTGGGAGGCAGCTTTGTAGATGCCAGGACAGATCTTTAACTGGAAAAATAAGAAAGCTTGTGCTGGGCACTTTGCTTCAATAAGCAAATCGAATAAATAAATAAAGGCTGAAGCAATATTATCTTTTGAAGCTGTTTGGCAAAGCAACCTAGCTTCTTCTTTTTTAAAAGTACACCATAGTTGTTGCACAGCCTCACTTTTCAAAGTTCCAAGGAATCTTCTAGTACTTGAAAAGCTGGAAGAGGTAAGGGAATCTCATTTGCATAACTCTCAATGCTCCTAACTGAAACAAATCAAAGCATTCATTTTGTAGATTGTACCCTCACCCAGAGATGCTTTTGAGCCTGTTGACATAGACAAACACATACTGGCTCCATTTCCCTTTTTGAAAATATAACATTCATCCATTATTTAGAACTTTTTAACTAGATAATCTTAGATTTATTTTAGGGAATATGCTATAATTTTATTTTAGCCAATAGAAGCCAAATTGGGCAACCTTTTGCAACAAGATGAAGCAATATTCTATAACCCCTCCTTTAAATGGCATAAAATCTTTCTCCAAGTTGTTTTTTTTCCTTGAGGAGCTGTGTCTGCTGATTGAAGAAAAATTCAACAATGCAGGCAAAAGCTATGATTATCCCTAAAATTAGTTCCCTGTTTCTAAAATCTGCTTGGTTTTCTTTCCCTGCTTCTTTGTTTTGCTAACATTTTGCCTGGTGAAAAAAAAAAGACATTTTGCCTAATGAAAATGAGAACTCAAAACATTTCACCACTATTTTATGATACCTTGGTTGGCCTATTAAAGATATGGCACTACTATTAATTTATTATGTTCATCGGTATGGCCTCTTATGAAGAGTTTCACAAAACAGAGATGTAAGCCAAAATAGGAGGACAAAGGAATATTAGGTATGCTTGCCATCTTGGGTTATTTATAAAAAATAATAAAGGTGAGATTAAACAAATAAATACATTCTAATTAGTGCCTGTAGGTGGCACTGCTCACCTCTTATTCAGTGTACACCATACTGAATTGGAATACTTTTGCATTTGTTTTATGCTTATGCTTACCTTATGCATGTTTGTTTGGGAGTTAGTTCACTGTGCTTTATCCTGCCTTAGTCTTTTTATACTGTAATCTAAACTAGTTAGAAATGCATGAAATTCAATTCAATGGCATTTACTCCTAAGTAATTGAGGATTAGTTCACAACCTAAGCATTCCTGAATTTCTGGAAAAGTATGTATTTTGACATACTGTACAGTAATTGTGTACTGTCAGTGGCAGTTCAAAAACATTCTATAGTTTTGTTTAAATACATTGTCACCTTTATTTATAAATACAATATGAGAGCCAATCTGGTGTAGTAGTTAAAAGCATGAGGCCAGAAACTGGGAGACTCTGGGTTCTAATCCTACTTTAGTCACAAAGCCAGTTGATTAACATATTCTTGTTGTATGACTGGGGCATTCTTGGAGTTGAAATCCAGGCATCTTAAAGTTGCCAAGGTTGAGGTAAAGTGTACAGATTTGAATTTCTGGAAGAAAATCCAAAGATAAATAAATCAAAATCCTACCAAGTATCCTAATGTATTGATGTATTATGGAGAAATAAAATGGAATCATAATAATTGGTTCCAGACTAGGGGTGGGATTCTACCAGTTTGGACTGGTTCTATACAACCAGTTGTTATGATTCTGTGCAGTTCAGAGAACTGGCAAATCATGCCCCTGGCTGGCCCCGCCCCTCTCTGCCTGCCCTGCCCCTCCCCTCCCAGTCAGTCCTTATCGTGTGCATGCCCGACATGCTGACTGCATTCTTCCCTGCCCAGTCACTCTTTAAGGTATTTCTTTTTTTTCTACTTCCGATGATCAGCTGTTCTGATGATCTGCTATGCCGGGATCCCCCTTGCTGTCTTACTGCTTCATCCAGGAGGCTTCCCGGAGGCCCAGGAGGCAAAAAAAACCAGGGTGGGGTGGTTTGCTGCAGAAGAAGAAGGAGGAGGAGGAGGAGGAGGAGGAGGAGGAGGAGGAGGAGGAGGAGGAGGAGGAGGAGAAAAAGAAGCAGCCACGCCCACCCAATCACATGGTCATGCCCACCTAGCCACACCCACAGAACTGGTTGTTAAAAAATTTGAATCCCAACCCTCTTCCAGACCCATCATTATGTTCCCTTCCATGTGCTTCCTGGATGATTGTATAAATGTTGAGAAGCTGTCTAGGTGCTTCCATGTTTTTAAAATATTGGAAATGAGAGCAAGAACATGATTCTACAGTACAAGAAGTTATCAAATCCCTCAAAGCAATGATTTCCATCAAAGTATGTTGTAAGCATGTATTCTGAGGAAGACAGTGTTTTGGCTGTAAAGAATTTGATTACTTAAAACACCCAGCTGCTTCTTAACACTGATTTAAGCTTCTTTTTTGTTTTGTATTTGTGACTGTTAACTCCCAAACCATTAGACAAACAATATTTCAGCCATTTGTTTGAAAACTTGTTCAGAAAGTTTTTAATGGTATTTTTATTTAGAAACATCCTTCTTTGAGCTTAGTGGGATTTACATTAAAAATGCCTTTGGTTAAATTGTTGCATTTGGAGTTAGGAGACAAAGCTTTAAAAAGCAGATTTCAAACAAAGTGCAATTTGAACTAATATTCATTTGACTTTGTTTTAAATCAAGAAAATTGGAAAGATTCTAGAATATGCACCTGGCTCATGCAACTTGCTGGGCCATTCCTGATTCCCATTCTCATTTAATTTCTTTGTGTAAATAGAGACTGCACATTAAATTGTACTCAACATTTTCCTGTAGCTATATATTGGCAGGAAGAAGAATTATGGTAGCCACAACAATTAATTGTCATCTATAATATTGAAAAGAACACTAAGGGCTCATTCCTGTTATGCCAAGCCATAATTTGATGTAATGTCTGCCAGACCTATTATCTGTTGCCTAACAGCTTTTTTCAAGCTTTCATAATTCTTCTAAGTATGGAAAATGTTTGGCATACAGCTAACAGTAAGACAAAAGAAATGTGTACAATGTGTACTAAAGGCAAACAACTTTGTTATACTGTTTCTTTCTTTAGAAAAACCTATTAGACTAGCTGATCTCTAAATTCCTTTAGTCTTGATGTTTTACATGTGAAACTATGATTAAGAGCTGTGGTGGCACAATGGTTAGAGTACAGTACTGCAGGCTATTTCTGCTGACTGCCAGCTGCTAGCAATTTGGCAGTTCAAATCTCACCAGACTCACAGTTTACTCAGCATTCCATCCTTCCAAAATTGGTAAAACATTCCACATTGTTGCGGGCAGTACGCTGACACTGTAAACCACTTAGAGAGGGCTATAAAGCCCTGTGAAGCAGTATATAAGTCTAAGTGCTATTGCCAGGGGTGGGCTTCAAAAATTTTAGCAACCGGTTCTCTGCCCAGTTGCTGGGTGGATGTGGCCATGGTGAGCGTGGCCTAGTCAGCCTCCTGCACCACTGCAGGGGGGGCTGTTTTCGCCCTCCCCAGGCTCCAGAGGCTTTTTTTTTGAGTCTCCAGAAGGGTAAAAACAGGCTCCTCAGGCTCCGGAGACTCTCCGGAGGCTGGAAATGGGCCTGTTTCTGGCCTTCTGGAGCCTCTGGGAGGCCCGTTTGTTGCCCTCCCCAAGCCTCTTCATGGGCCCTGTACTTACCTGGCATCCAAAATGGGCTTCATGGGGGCTCCTGGGAGGGGTGGGATGGGTGGGGCCAGCCAGAGGTGGGATTTACCAGCTTTTAAAAATGATAAAATTAGCTACCGGTTTGCCCGAACCAGGGTGAACCAGTTGCAGCTCACCCTGGCTATTGCTATTTGAAAATTAATAAAACTTGTTTAGAATTGTGTATCATGATTCAAGTGAGATCAGCAAATAAAAAAGGATTGTTTTTAATCAATAAGCTAAACTTTTTTTCCTCTAAGCCAATGTGTATCAAATTCAGAGGTGCTACTAAATCATATGGTAAATTGTCAATAGAAACTTGAGGTGCATGACAGATTCTAAATGTGGGGACCTTCACCATACCATACCATACTTCTCCTCAGAGGCTTGCATAACAATTACATCTCTCATTTAGTAAGCTTTCAGCAAGTGAATCTTTGTCCATTTTGAAAACACTACACTTGGTCCTTCTGAGCACATATATTCCATATGTTAGTGATATAATTCTGATAACAACAGGTCTTTAAGTAGGATCTTTGCTGACTACAGCAACACTTCTATGCACAGTGAAAATTTTTACATTTTAGTCTAAGGTGTTTGGGAAAGATGTCCTCAGTGAGTTCAGCCTCTCTTTGTTCCTGCTATTTGTGTCCAAATGTTTCCTCTCTCCTTTGGATCAACTATTTACAAGCAAAGGAGAAGATGAACAGTGCTGGTCCTTCAATTTGCTTGTATAATAGCTCGCTCAGAGGAAACAAAGGAACACATCAAGCAAGGGAACAACAGATTGCCTGAGATTGGCTTAGTAATGTATGGCCCTTGCCAGACCATGACAACTACAGTCCTGCAACCTTGAGATATTTCCCTGTTGCTCAGAAGGTTGTGTACTTCCATCTCCTTCAGCTAGATTGCAAAATTAAATTTTGTCAATATGAAGAGTAAAAGCCAGCTCTCTAAAGGCCTTAGTAAAGTTATAGCTGCAACTGCAACATTAGATTTTGCCCCCGTGGCAGTAAGAATCATTTAAAGACCCTAAGTTTCTTTATTGTTAGGTGTTTTTTGTATGGATTAGTGTGTATGCGTGAATGTTTGGTGAATTTACAGTTCACAGTACTATGTGAACCTAGCAAATGTTAAGTAAGTTGTGTGACAGCAATCAGTATAACTAATGCCAACAGAAAGCAAAGAGACATAGTAAAACATAGTGTTAAACATAGTATGCCTGGGTTGGGTAGATTTCTGGGCTGGTCCTACATTAAGTTGAATGAGGCTGTCTCCTCAAGATGTTAGAAGTTCAGAAAGCAGAAACAAGGTGTTGAACAGAATAATCCTGCTCCTCATCTCCCAAACTTGCTTTCCAAGGACAAGACATTTTTAAAAGGAACCTAGGTGCCATCTGATCGACTTTGCTATGTGGAATATGGAGTGAGAGCAAGGGAGCGATGCCTTGTCCTGTGCCTCAAGCTATCCCATGGACTAATTTGATCTTAGTCATGTTCATTTTTCTCATTGGGAAAATTATTTTAGTTTTTCACAATTACAATTCCATTATGTACCAGTGGAAATAAAAGTGCCCATTCACCGTATTGACTATAATAAAATAACATGTTGCTATGCTCAAAGGAGAGAATGAATTTTGCAGAGAATGAATTATTATGTGATATCTAAAATATTGCATCATCTGTAAATGATCATCTGTAAACCGGGCCTTGGTGGTGCAGGCTGTTAATAGCCTAGCACTTAGTTCCAGCTACCTGTAATTATTGCAGGCCCGAATCCCACCAGGCTCAAGGTTGACTCAGCCTTCCATCCTCTCGGGGTAGGTAAATTGAGGACTTTGTAAAAATGCCGCTTAGTAATAAGCAGGCATATACAATGGAAGGAAGGCTATTGTTGAGTGCATTGGGTTGTATCCCAAAAATTGTAAGCCGCCCTGAGTCTCCGGAGAAGGGCGGGATATAAATATGAATAAAATAAATAAATAAATAAATAAATATTTTTTATCTCAGATAAAATGAAATGAAATGAAATCTTTTTGAAAAAGATTACTCCCTATCTTTTAGTTAAAAGCTGTATGACATTTACATTCATGCCTTAATTGGAAAAAAACTTACATGAAATTACCAGGGGTTGATTGCAAGATTGTGGCTTCCTTCATAATTTGTTAAAAAACAAATTTGTAAAATACAAACTTGGGAATAAAAAAATTCAACTGTGATTTTCAATTATAGGAATTGTTCGATTTTTAAGAGGAAAAAAAAACACCACACTATGTCAAACAGCCACTTAGTTACCATAAAAAGACTGGGAATGGTGTGAGAAAGTTAGCACCCACCCACCTCCTAGAAGAATTAAGTATTTTGAGAAATATGAAAAAAGGCAAAATATTATATTTCCCTAAAGGAGAAACATGCTTTTAGAAAGCAGCGCCCCCACACCCTTTGTTAATAGCCCCAGCAGGACTGGGCCAGCCTATTGACAAGACAAAAGACCTTCAGCCTCAGGGTGAAGGGATTAGCCCTCACTCAAGATCCAAACCAGGGCAAAGCCATTAAGACACAATAGGAATTGCCCAACACCCTTTCAGAACACAAGCCTCTTCATTACATCATCACCCAGCACTTCAACCAAACTTATCTCAGACAACCTCAACTATTACCATAGCCCCATGGGAGTCTGACAGCAGCCAATAAAATACATTTTTTTGTACAGGAATAGGTTCAAGTTCAAAGCCCAAGAGAAGGTTTAAAAGCCACTCGCTCTCAACTCCATGTGGTCAGCTACCCAAGGCCTCAAATCCATGTGGTCCTGCCCATCAATAAACCATTTTTCCAATCAGCCTCCATGTTTCCAGTGTCTTTCTCCTCACTCGGAACAGAACCAGATGGATAGTTCTTCCAACAGGTGACTGGTAATTCCATTGGAACAGCAAGCAGATATAAAACATACATCTCATTTTCTTTGTGTTTTTCTGTATAAAATGCCTTCCTTTTTGTATTGTTGTACATAGCACGACTGAGCAAGGCCTGGGGTTTCTAAATCCAAATCTCCGAGCTTCCTCCTCCTTTTCTCTCTATTCTTTTTTCTAATCGGCAGTCTCCTCATGCAGCCTAACATGTGGAGTATCACTCCTTTTACCTCCAAGGCCAGCCTGTTATATAAGAAGGGTATAATAGAAGAGCATTTGATAATACTAGATATGAAGGAGAAACAATAAAAGTGCTTAATAAGAAGTATGAGTAATTGCAGTAGTATATAACAACTTTTGGTGACCTGCCTAGGACCTTTAGCTAGAATAATTTTTGGGAGGGGATGTTGCTTTGCTTTTGACAAAGGTAGGGATCCCAAAAGCTGAAGAATGTGATCCATTCTGTATTTGTACTCATCTATTGAATGTTAGATTCAACAAACAGGAATTTATTACATGTACTTTGTGGGTTGTTTTTCTTTCAATTTGATTTGCTCAATACATTACTTCTACCTCATTTGTGTGCTCATTATCTTCAAATCTATCAACCTGTTGCTCAAACTTTCCTATGGCAAAACAGCATCAGGAGAAGCAAAAAATGAGTGTAGTCAAAATGGAGTATTTAAAACATATGGGTGATAAAATAAGAAGAAACAGAATTAAGACTGGATGGATGGATGTTGAATGAATGTAGACTGCATATGAAATGAGTAGCCAATATAAAAAAAGTATATTTAAAAGATTTGATCATGTATAGGGAATGGATAATCAAATTGAAAAAGTACATTAAGTATACTAAGAATATTAAGAAAAAGTGAATAGGTCTAAAGTAAATGACCAAGAAGTCATAGCTGAATGCACCTAATCAGACCATCAAAAAAGAGATAAAAACAGAGGTGGTATTCAGCAGGTTCTGACCAGTTCTGGAGAACTGGTAGCAGAAATTTTGAGTAGTTTGGAGAGCTGGCAAATATCACCTGTGACTGGAGATTTTACAGTATCATTCCCCCGCCACACCCACCCAGCCACACCCACAGAACCAGTAGTAAAAAAAAATTGAATCCCACCACTGGGTAAAAAGTTTAAAGAATGGAAGGCAAGATATGAATCAGTGGATGAATGGGAGCAATGGTAAAACAATTTGGAGAAGTATAGCAAATGTTTTGTAGAAATTAGATTGTTGTACTTTTTTCTGATTCATATATTTAGATGTCTTACCCTTACTTACTTAACCTAAAAGGGAATAGCATGATAAGTAGAGATATACTGCCCCAGCTCTGTTCAGCATGGTTTAGACTAGTTTGAGAGATTCAGGATTATAGTCTTATGTAAATGAGAAACAACGAAGTAGTTTTCATTGATGTGATGTTACCCATCATGAGTGAACGATGCCTTGTAGTGGAAGTTGCTCCAGGCTGGGTGGATCTATTATGGAGCCTTGGATGAGTCCCAGGATCCCTTGTGTTTGAGTAGGATTTTATGGATATATCATATTAAGTGTATGTGATACTTTATAATACATAATTAGTTGTCTAAATAGGGCAAAGACTCATGTTTTTTTGGCCTGCCACTAGCATTAAAATATCATATCTGAAAAAAAAAATGTCTGCTGTGATTGTTGATTGGTCGTGGTACTCAGTATTGGTTGTGATTAGGACACAATTACTGAAATTCACAGAAATAACTGTTCACCATTAATCATTAAACCTAAACCAGTCTCTCTGTGTGTGTGTTTTTGTGTATGTGGTGGGGAGAGTGTGGGATAGCCAAAAATAGTAGGCATAATCTATTGATGTAAAAATTCACCAGCAGACAAGACCTTTTTGGTGGGCAAGAAAGGAACATAAGACCATGTAAAAGTTCTGGGATGATAATGTCTTGTTTATGTCAAATACAGTATGCTTCCAATTACCCTCACAAATGATTTTACAACCCACTGTTTCTTGAAAGTGCACTGAAATTACTTGAATTTATATGTCTTCATTTGCTTCTTTGCACAAAATACTTCTCTCTTGTTAATAAAGATGATAATAATAGGACTTGTTTATGGTATTTGGATGATGAGAGTCATATTGAATAAGACACTTTGAGGAGGTGAAATGACACTCAGATGCCAGATGAGCAAAAGAACAAATATGTGAATCATCCTTTTTTCTCATCCCTCTCTCTCATCATTCTCTAAATGATGGGATTTAGGTTGGCTTCCAGGTAAACATTAACCTAAAATTACATATTCACAGGCACTAGCTAATTCTCATGTGGCATCTGTCTTCTGAGCAATACAAACCCGATATGGACAACTCATTACTTAATAGAAAATTATTTATTATTATTATTATTATTATTATTATTAATGGGACTTATATGCCGCCCCATCTCCGAAGACTCGGGGCGGCTTACAATAAAACGAGCACAATAAATACTTAAAAAAGAATTAAACTAATGGTCCCAATTAAATACAAAACTTAAAATCCATCGAAATCTAAAACCACCCCACCCATGGGTCACAGCCCAGATTGGTCAAATAACCAGGTCTTCAGGTCATGGCGGAAGGTGCAGAGGTCGGGGGCCAGGCGGAGCTCCAAGGGAAGTTGATTCCAGAGTTCGGGGACCGCGACAGAGTAGGCACGTCGTCGGGGGACCGCCAGCCGGCATTGCCCGGCTGATGGGACCTCAAGGAGTCCCTGTCTGTGACTTCGTACAGGGCGGTTAGTCTTCGATGTCGGCAGCAGTCGCTCCCTTAAGTAATAAGGACCCATGTCATGTAGGACTTTGTATGTTAAAGTTAAAACCTTGAATCTCACCCGGAGAGCAACCGGCAACCAATGCAGGCAGCGCAGGAGGGGGCTAACATGGGAGAACCGGGAAACTCCCATCACCGCCCGTGCCGCCGCATTTTGTACCAGCTGCAGTCTCTGGATGGTATGCAAGGGCAGTCCTAGATAGAGAGCGTTGCAGTAGTCGAGTCGCGAAGTAACAAGGGCATGAGTGACTGTATGCAGGGCATCCCAGTCCAGGAACGGGTGAAGCTGGAGAACCAGCCGGACCTGGGCAAAGGCCCCCCTGGCGACGGCTCCCACCTGCTCCTCCAACCGGAGCCGTGCATCCAGGAGGACCCCCAGGTTCCTCGCCCTATCCACAGGGGGCAACACCACTCCCCCTATGGTCAATGATGGACATTCTAAGCTGGACCGGGATGCCGGTATGGGCAATATCTGAAATTTGTCCTGAATTCTTCTGTGGCCTTGCATCGTGACGGATTGGCATTATCTGGTAAAATTTCCAAGGAACTACAAGTTTCTCAAAAAAGCAAAAATTTGAAAGATAGTAATTTCTGTGCTTTGGAGAGATACTCTGGATTAAAAGGGATACAGAAATAAGATAAAAGTCATTTTAACATTGAAACCCACACAGTCATTTCAGTGATATGCTTTTTCTGGAGAATTGTGATTTAAAATTGGGCTAGTGCAGAAAATTGTATGTTTAAGCCTACTTGTTATTATCTAGACCTAAATTTTTCAGAGTTCCCTTAGAAAGAGGAATGACTATTAAGATAAAGCTATTTTTGAATCAAGCTCAGTGTTATTGTCCTGGCAATAATATATGTTGTTTACCACTGCCTTTGTTTGTGTATGTGTTGGTGTGTTTATTTTCCCAAACACAGTTTATATACCTGGTATTTCCTAATGATTTCCCAGCCAATTGCTATGAACCTTTGGAACAGACATGCTCTAGATTAAAATAGTTTTGCAATTCATCATTTCTTTAAATATTCTGAAATTACTGGATTTCTTTGCTTTAATTAGCTTCTTGAACAAATATTTCTCTCATGCTTACAAAGATGAATATAGTAATCAGGAGTTATTGTTGTGGTATTTGCATGATGAGAGTCATATTGAACAGAAAGCTTGAAGGGAAGTAAGTAAGTGGGCAAAATTAAAATGGCCAGGGAGCTGAATGCCAGATGAGCAAAAGGAAAAAATGTGAATATTGGAAATATGAAAAACATAAACATTGGACATAATGAACACAATAATTCCTTCAAGATGCAATAATTGAGGCAGGATACTATTGTTGGAAGAAATATCCTTCTGGGTTCAGTTCCAAGTGGGGGAAAAGACACTGGAAACATGGAGGCTGTTTGGAAGGTTTAATATCAGGACCACATGGCCTGGAGCTCCAGAGTGAAAAGGAAGAGATCAAGAAAAAAGGGCTGAGGTGCTGAGAGTGCCTGGGTTTTATACCCTCTGTTGGGATTTGAATTGGAGCTTGTATTCTAATTGGTTGTCAGACTCCTATGAGGGGCAACTCTGTAGACTGTCCTGAGTTCCAGGCTTCGTTGAGCCTTGCTGGATGATTTATGCCCTTAAAAGGGCTTTTGGCAATTGCTATAACTTTACCTGGAGATCTTTCTTATGTATTCTGGCCCAGGCCTTAATGGCCCACCTATTAACAAAGGTGGGGGGGGGTGAGATTAACAAAGGTGTGGGGGTGAGATTAACAATGGTGGGGGTGAGCTTCTACTTCTGAGGTGAGTTTCTCTTTTTAGGGGAAATATTCTGCCTTTTTAATATTTCCTAGGCTATTTCAATTTTCTAGGAGAGGTGTGACTGCTAACTTCCTACACTTTGAATGATGACCACTAAATCTAAAAGGCTTAAAAAAAAACCCTAAACATGCAAAGTACATTGTGTTTCGTACATTTAAATCTGTTTCTTGGGAGTAAGAGCAGAAGAGGGTCATGGCAAGTGGCTGTACCCAAGGCTGATCTTGAAAAAATCTAACTAGGGTTTGGCCTGCTAAATACCTGAACACTTGGACTATCCCAAGCAATAGGCTAAATTGGAAAGTTTAGCAGTGGTGGGATTCAATTTTTTTAACTACTGGTTCTGTGGGCGTGGCTTGGTGGGTATGGCAGGGGAAAGATACTGTATAATCTCCAGTCAAAGGTGGTATTTGCCGGTTCTCCAAACTACTCAACATTTCTGCTACTGGTTCTCCAGAACTGGTCAAAACCTGCTGAATACCACCTCTGAAGTTGAGGCAATTTCAAACTCCTTAAATGTTATTGCCAATTTTTGGAGGGGTTGCATTATAGATCCATCATGCACAGCCCAAGAGTGACATTAACTTTTATGGGCTTCTAGGAAGCACCTGGTTAATCAAGGTGCAGCCATTGATTAGACTTGGTCTAGAGCATAAGATTCCAGTTGGGTCTGGACCACAATTCCTACAATGTGGAGCTCATATCCTTCAGGATAAATAGATTAGCTATTGCTGTGGGCTCCAAGAATTTTTCATTATTTCAACTCCATGGTGAAATAATACTAACCACTGTGCCACCAGAGCAATGTTGGCATACTGGTTAGAATGCAGTATTGCAGCCTGATTCTGCCCACTGCTAGGAGTTTAATCCTGATCGGGTCAAGGCTGACTCAGCCTTTCATCTTTCCAAGGTTGGTAAAATGAGGACTCATTGCTGGGGCAATATGTTAACTCTGTAAACCCCTTACAGCAGGGGTCGCCAAACTTTTGGATCTCAGGGATCACCAAACTCATAATTTTAAATCCTGGGGACCACTAATATGAATTTTGACTGACGGTGGCTTGCTGACGTTGGTGGGAGAGACAGAGAGAGATCTGATCTAAACACTCTCTCTCTCTCCCTCTCTCTCCCCCCCTCTCATACACATACACATACACACACACACAAACACACAGAGGCAGGGATGGGATTCAAATTCTTAACAACCGGTTCCTGGGCATGGCCTAATTTGTGGGTGTGGTTTGGTGGTCATGTGACTGGTTGGGCATGGCTTGTATGTAAATATTATAAATATTTATATAAATATTGAATTTTTTATAAAAAAAGAGCAACTTTTACCCAAAATCAGGCAAAGCAGGCAGGCAGATTGAGTTGCTCACAGAATCACAGATTCACTTAGAGATCTGTGATTCTGCCATCGGCTATCTGAGTCTGCAACTGAGTAATAGAACCTTCAGTCCTAAGGGAAGCAGAGCTGAAGATCTAAAGATTAGCTAGAAAGCAAGAAATCCATCCTGCTTTCTAGCTAATCTAAATCTCCTGGCACAGCAGAATAGCTGATGGTCGGGGGAAAAAAGGGAACAATAGCAACTTAGCCGGCAGGTTTGCCAGGTAAGGAGTGGATGGGCAGGGAGGGTTCCCATGGACCATGTGGGTGGCGCCGCCTTGTGTTCCCACACAACCTGGATTAATTGCTTTGGGGAGTGCTCTGGGGGTGACATTTCTCTGTGGACCACCAAAATTTTATTGCGGACCACCAGTGGGCCATGACCCATCAGTTGGCGACCACTGCCTTAGAGAGTGCTGTAAAGTACTATGAAGCTGTATATAAGTCAAAGTGCTGTTGCTACTGCTATATAATCTAGTGAGATTTTTTGACTATGTGGGAAGAAATGTCCATCTGGGTTCAGTTCCAAGTGGGGATAAAGACACTGGAAACAAGGAGTCTATTTGGAAAGATGGTTTAATGGTGGACAGCAAGATCACATGATTTGAGGTCCTGGGCAAAAAAAGCACATGGGTGAGAGAAGGAGAGAGATTTGTAACCTCTGTTGGACTTTGAACTTGCTTTCTGTTCCTGTGGCAAAAAATGTATCCTGATTGGTTGTCAGACTCCCATGGGGCCATGCAGGGGTAACTTTGTAGGTTGTCTTGAGTCCCAAGCTTGGTTGAATCTTGCTGGGTGATGTAATGAAGGGGCTTTAGAAAATTCCTATTATGGCTTAATGGCTTTGTCATTGTTTGGATCTGAGTGAGGGCTAATCCCATCACTGTTGTAGATAAGATGTTTTTTGTCTTTCTGAGGCTATTAACAAAGGTGGGGGCTGCTTTCCAAGAGCATGTTTCTCTTTTTCTCATCCAGGGAGGTATAATATTCTTTGATATTTCCTAGAATATTTCATTTTTCTAGGAGAAGGGTGGATGCTAACTTTCTACCGTGTTTCCCCAAAAATAAGACCTACCCCAAAAATAAGACCTACCCCGAAAATAAGACCTACCCCAAAAATAAGACCTAGTGTGTTTTTGTGAGCCAAAAAATATATAAGACAGTGTCTTATTTTCGGGGAAACACGGTATGCGATTTGTTCGTGGTTTCGTACATGAATAAATGTACATTGTTCTACATGAATATGGTAAGTGTTTTTTTTTCATTAAATATATATATATATATATAAGACCTACCCCAAAAATAAGACCTAGTGTGTTTTTGGGTGCCAAAAAAAATATAAGACAGTGTCTTATTTTCGGGAAAACACGGTACAACTAAAAGTTTTTCACATACAGGTGCACTGTGACTGGTCAGATCAACTCACCAAATTACCAATCAGCAGGCTGGCTGAGAATTCTGAGAAATGCAATCTAACATATCTGCATTGCAGCTAGTTCCAGAAGGCAGCCCCGAGACCTTTACTCTTTTTCTTCAGCAACTACTGGAGAAATGAGAACTCTCTTGGAATGATACCACATTTAAAGGTAATCTTTAAAAATGGCTGTCACTTTTTTAATGACTCTTCCAAATACTTGTAGTACTGCCTCTGCAATTTTCCTTGCTGCTTTTGGCTTTAGTTTCATTCTTCCTTCAACTTGTATTTCTGAAGCTATTTTGTTTTGTGCAAAAATGCAAAACAAAGTTAAGTAGAAGGCTAAAAGAAATGTTTATTCTATTCTTGTCTTAGTCTTCTGGGGTTCCCATAGGAATAAAAAAGAACAAAGCAAAATATTTTGCCCCCCCTCCCGAATTAAACTGCATTTGGAATTAGAATTACTCTGCATTTGACAGAATAGCCACTTCTGTTATAAGTAGAGCCCTGATAAATTGTAAACATTAAAAAGGTTATCTGGCCCTAAAATAGTCTTTCAGCTCTCTTTGACAGATGCTAATTGTCACAATTGTCTGCTAAAATATTTTGTTTCACAAAGATGGCTTAGCAATTCCTGCCTAGAATTGTGCAATCTGACTCAAATGGGAAATGGCTTGCTGAGACTAATAAGCACTTAGGTGTAGGATGCTGTCATGGCAACCCTTCATACAATACAGAAGAAGGTAAGCCTGTTAAGTCACTCTGTTTGCCTTCCTTTTATCACTGTGAACAGCCCTGGCTTAATTACCATTCCTGGAAATTATCTGTTTAGATGAATATCCAAAGAGATTAATTTGGAACTGGCCATGGTTGAGGTCCAGTCAATTTTATAAATGTTCCATGGCTTTACTGGCTCAAAACAGGCCCAATGTATGTCCGTTTCACAGGAAGATTTAAATATTTCTGCTAAAAATACTCAAATGTATTTCTTTTAGCACACCTTCTGTTGTGGTTCTTTTTCTTCTTGTTGTTCTTTTGATTCTATACCTTTAAGAGTGGCATGATATGCTGTCTTTTCCCATAATGGAACCACAGTTGTCTCAGATACACAGATACTAGGGAGATGCAAAAACCCTGGAAGAGAATGGCATGAAGATCTTATCCAATCACAAGTGCTGAAGTAGCATTCAGCATCGATCTTGGCCTTTGTAATTGAAGGAGGGAAGGCAACATCTCACTTTCTAAATGTAACAAAATGTCTTGGGCTGATCTTGTCGCCGGTCATGGATTCCTCATGATTCTTGCTAGATACTTTCTTTGGAGACACGCACTTGTGAAAATATGGGTAATATTGAGCCTCTGGCAAAAACTCTTCCTTCCTGTTGCTATGCTATAGTATGTATCTGTGCATTTTATGGACTACATCTGGCCCTTCAGCTGTCCCTGTCTGGTCCAGAGTTGGCGGCATCGTTAGCAGGGGGAGGAGCATTGGTGGGTGGGGAGCAGCAGGGTCGTGGTGGAGGAGCAGGGTGGCAGTAGCGAGGATGGGGTTGCAGCAGGGGGGCAGGGTGGTGGCAGCTGAGGGGTGGGGTGGCAGCAAGGTGGTGGAGGGGAGTGAGAGTTGAGATGGTGGTGTTCCTCCCAACACTCCCAGTTTCTCATGTGGCCATGTGGAAAATCAATCACAGTAAGTAAGGAGACAATGTGGTCTAGAAAAGGCATCCTACTTTGACCACACCAAATCAGTAAAAATCAAACTACCTAATATTGTTAAGCTGTTTGTTTTCATTCAGTTCTGGTTGCGTGCAGCAGTGTTTAGAGTTATAGAAGTCTGAGGGATAAGAAAAACTGGGTGTCTCTGTTACATCCTGCATTTTTCATTTCCACAGAATTTTTTAGAAATTTAGCTCTTTTTTCAGAAATTATATGATAAACTTAAAGAATTGCAATATCAACAGTTATTTATCATAGGAGACTTCAATGCAGTCGTAAATAAACTATTAGACTATAAAGGAAATAACACCAATCTGGAAAAAAAAATTACCAAAAATATTTTTTGATCTCATGAAGGAATTTAATATTAGTGACGTCTGGAGAGAGAGGAACACGAAGAAAAACAGTTTACTTATTATTCTAACCGCCACATGTCCTGGTCAAGACTTGACATGGTTTGGGCGACCAAAAATTAAACTCAGGAATTCTAGATATAACAATGGAACCAACTACACTAGCAGACCATAATATGATTAGGCTTAGATGGGAAGGACAACAACCACAATCAAACAATTGGATGCTCCAGAGGTCGATTTTAAAAGATGAAGTTTTAATAATATACTGACAAAAGAATTAGAATTTTTTTCAAGAAAATAACCCTCAAGACACCTCCCTTCAAAACAATTGGGATACTGCCAAAGCAGTGATGAGAGGAGTGTCTATTAAATACATGGCAAGGAAAAATAGAGAAAAAGACAAAAGAAAATAATATTACAGCAGGAATATGATGAATGGCATGAAAGACTCCAAACCACCCCACAAGATGAGCAAGTCAAATTTCAATTGGATAAGATTAAACATAAAATAAATTTAACTGAGAAGGAGGAACTAGCTCAGAAACTAAAGAAGACAAAGCAATACCAATTTGAAAACGCAAATAAACCAGGACGTTGGTTAGCCTCTAAACTTAAAAAACAAAATGAAAAAGATGGATTACTAAATTAAGAAATGAACAAGGGATATATGTTATAAAGAGGAGGATAAAAGGCAGATTATTCAAAAATACTATAAAGATCTATACACAGAGACAAGTCATGTTACAGAAGAACAAATTTTAAAATACTTAAAAAATACAGATCTCACACAAATTTCAGAAGAAGATGAAAAAGCGTTAAACCATTTTATAACCCTTCAAGAAGTCTATGAGGCTATCAACAAACAAAAAATAGATAAAGTCCCAGGTCCAGATGGCTTACCAGCAGATATTTATAAAGCACAGCAAGAAATTTTAGGAAAGGAAATGGTAAAAATTTTCAATGAAGTTTTAGACAAAGCGAATTGTCCTCAATCATGGCAAGAAGCTAAAATATCCATCATTCCCAAATCAGGCTCCGATCTAACAGAACCAGGGAACTATCGGCCAACCTCTCTCCTTAATGTAGATTATAAAATCTTTATGACGATCTTGGCAGAGAGATTAAAAAATACTTAATAAACTCATATCCCTGACCAAAATGGCTTTCTCCCTCAGAGACATCTTAGAAACAATATTAGAGTAGCGTTGGACATATTAGAGTATTATGAGGATCGGAGTGCAGACCAAGCTGCACTGCTATTCTTAGATGCCCAAAAGGCATTTGATAATGTGAAATGGGACTTTATTCTACAACAAAGTGAATATTTGAGGTTAGGACCTAAATTCTCTAATGTAATTAAGGCTATCTATCAAAACAATATGCTACAATTTTAATCAATGGGGACTTACAGAAAATTTTCAAATACAAAAAGGAACGAGACAAGGCTGTCCATTGTCACTACTGCTGTTCATTATGACATTAGAGGCTTTAATTAGGACAATTAAAAAGACAATGATATAAAAGGACTAAAAGTAAAAAGGGAAGAATTTAAATTACAGGCATTTGCAGATGACCTTCTTTTCATTCTGGAAGAACCTCAATCTTCAGGACCTAAACTTTTACAAAAATTGGATGAATTTGGTTTAGTAGCAGGATTAAAAATAAATAAAAAGAAAACAAAAATGATTACTAAAAATATGACAAGTAAACAGAAAGAATTACTGACCTCAACAATGGGCATTGAAATTGTTGAAAAATTAAATATTTAGGAATCATTATATCCCCAGACATAGCACACTGAAGAAAGACAACTATGACCCACTTATTAAACAAATAAGGGAAGACTTAATAAGATGGAACAATTTAAAATTATCCTTTATGGGCAGGATAGCCACGATTAAAATGAATATCTTACCAAAAATTCTATTTCTCTTTCAAAACGCCCCATAAAATTAAAAAAATCCTTCTTTGATGAATTAAATAGATTAACATCAAATTTTATTTGGCAAAAAAAAGACCAAGGATAAAACTAAAATTACTACAAGATGCAACTGAAAGGGGGGGATTTGGCCTACCAGATTGGGAGCTGTATTATAGGGCTGCAACTATGACTTGGATAAAAGACTGGATAAATCACACAAATACAAGGATACTAACATTAGAAGGCTATAATCTCCAGACAGGATGGCACTTTTTTCTTAGACAAGATAGTTTAAAGGGACACAGCTATGTTTTGAAACACAAAGTAAGACAGACACTTCTACACACCTGGTTCAAAATTAAGAAACAAATGTACATTCAAATACCAATCTGGATATCAACATTAGAAGCTTTGATGCATCCACACCTGCTAAGATACGATAAAATTATTACTTATGAAGAACTGTTAGATGAAAAAGGAGATTTACAAACTAGACAGCGGTTGAATGAACAGGGAATAGAATTGGAATGGTGGGCCTATCTACAACTCCAAGCTAAACATGCAGAAGACAAAAGGAATTGGGTATTAGCAAAACTAGGACGGAATTAGATGAAATCTTGTTAGGACCAGATGTAAAAATGATTAAAAAACATACCAAGTATTATTACAAACTAAATTGGAAGAAGAAACAGTCAAAGAAACAATGATACGCTGGATGAGAGATTTTGGTCACAGCATAGCTTTAAATGATTGGCAAAATATTTGGACTAGAAATAAAAAATAACCCTTGCAATTCCATTTAAAGAAAATCTGTATAAATTATTTTATAGATGGCATATAACACCAACAAGACTATCTAAAATGAATAATAAATTTTCCTCCTTTTGTTGGAAGTGTAATAAGGAAAGAGGTACATATTATCATATATGGTGGAGTTGTAGAAAGGCCCAGGAATATTGGAAAGAAATACATCAATGCTTACGAGAAATTTGTGATGTAGAGATTAATTTCAAACCAGAATTTTTTTACTGGGAATCACCAATAAGACCTATCCGAAGGAAATCTTTTATTTAATGATCCATATTATTACAGCGGCAAGGATGGCCTTTGCACAGAAGTGGAAAAACACTGAAACTCCAACAGAAGCGGAATTTACGAAGAAAATAATTGAGTGCGCAGAAATGGACAAATTGACAATGGAAATTAAAAATAAGGAAGAAACGGACTATTACAAAACTTGGAATAACTTTTATGGATGGTTAGATAAGAAAAAGACTTAACAGACTTTCTGAATTGGACTTAACAAATGATGGACAATGAATGATATGAGCCTAGCCGTACTAGGTTCGACTGTAACATATGTTTTGTGTTTGATTACGTTTTGTTTATGTCAGTGTTTGTTTGTTTGGTTATGTTTAATTACTAAATAAAACGAATTAAAAAAAAAAACAATTGCATTCTTTTATTTATATTTGCTACTACACCCTCCTTTTTGAAGGGTCACATGTAATGTTTTCTTACGTGTAATTGTCAGTCTTACTAATATTGTAAATGGCACAATCCTCAAACTGTTAATCTGTTTGTTATTCATTAATTAAAAAAACTTTTGGAGTAACTCGTCTGATGAAATCCTCAATAAAAAAATGACCAACATCTATAATTAGTGACACCAGGTATTAAATTGAACTAGGGCATGTGATTTAAAACAGGGTGTGGTATTATGCAGTAAGAATTAGTGTTCTCTCCCTAAGCAAGAAGTTATATGGAAGTTAGAAAAATTGTTGCACATTTGAATATAAAATGATTTATACATTTCAAGATCTCCATTACAATTTTAGGCAAAAAGAACCAATAAGACTGCATGAAACAACTCCTGTTGCTTCTTTTTATGTTTTGCTTTTAGCAAAGAAAATAATGTCACACATTAACTTAGAATTATGAATATAAAGGAGTGTCACCCATCTCCTAGAAAATTGAAATAGCCTAGAAAAAAGGCAGAATATTTCCTCTAAAAAGAGTAGAAACTCAGAAGCAGAAACTCACCTCAGAAGTAGAAGCTCACCCCACCTTTGTTAATCTCACTCCCACCTTTGTTAATGGGTGGGCCATTAAGGCCTGGGTCAGAATACAAAGATCTCCAGGTAAAGCTATAACAATTGCCAAAAGCCCTTTTAAGGGCATAAATCATCCAGCAAGGCTCAACCAAGCCTGGAACTCAGGACAGCCTACAGAGTTGCCCCTCATGGGAGTCTGACAACCAATTAGGATATAAGCTCCAATTCAAATCCCAACAGAGGGTATAAAATCCAGGCACTCTCAGCACCTCAGTCCTTTTTCTTGATCTCTTCTCACCTTGAAGCATGTGATCATCCTTCCCTTCCACTCTGGAGCTCCAGGCCATGTGGTCCTGAGATTAAACCTTCCAAACAGCCTCCATGTTTCCAGTGTCTTTTTCCCCCTTGGAACTGAATCCAGAAGGATATTTCTTCCAACAGTACTAAGCAAGAAACTGGAAAAACATGAGTTCTAATCCTTTCATAGACGTAAGGCCAGCTGGGTGACTTTGGGCCAGTCACTTTCTCTCAGCCCTAAGAAGCAGGCAATGGCAGACTACTTTTGAAATCTTGTCAAGAAAATTTCAGGGAGTTGTCAAGATGTGTACATTACAGACTGTAAATAAAATAGACAACTCTAAAAGAATGTGAGAGGTGTATTGCCAGTATTCCCTATGGCCTTATTTGTCTAGTTACTGTTCAGATTGTGCAACCGTGAGAATGTAGATAAATTGCATGAAGATTGAGGCACTACCCTGTTCTCTTGCTTCTCCTGATGGTGAAATCTACCACATGGTTCTCAAATGATGCATAGTTCTTGATGAGAAATAGTGTGCCCTAAAAAAACTAGCAATAAAATTTTCATGGGGGGGGAATACAAACTTTTGGATCTTAACAATCACTCCCTAGTATCCAATGTCCCCATTCCCATAATTCTGGAGGCAATGCATTATCTAGACTGATTTCAGTCTGACTTTGGGGCCCTTATGAATGCTTAATTTTGGAAATGGACTGGGGGAATACAATCCCATTGATTCTTGAGCATAGCATTGATCTGAAGCATCTGGGTTAATGGATGCCACTAGAATTCATTTTATAACTTCTGTTTGCATGAAATCTTTGCAGTTTCCCAGATTTAATTGGGATGATTTTATTATACAATTAGACAGCCACAATTGGTTATAATGAATACTTTTTATCAGCACAGAATGATTCATTAACTCTGACTCCCATCAGGACGTGGTAGAACTTGCTATAGTAACTCATCTCCACCTAGCCCATATCCAGCCTAGACTTCTGTGACACATTCCATATGAAGTTGCTTTCAAGGAGACTAGTGCACAAATAATGCAACAGATCAACTGATTTTATTAAACCAATTCTCCCGTCAGCCCTGGTGGCTGCCATTTGCTTCTAAGTCCAATTCAAAACATTGATACTGATCTTTAAGCTGTTTGAGAATAACTCCGTGAAAAAGCACAAAGAAGGGCAGAAGCTCTCTTTATGCTTCAGAAACTAAGCTGATACTTGAATGCACAAAAAGCAGAAGCAACAACACAGTCCTTTCATTGGGGTTCCACATTCTGTAGCTCTGTCCTTGGAAGAGTCATCCAGCTTAATCCTCGTTTTGTTTTGGTTAAGACATTAAACACATTTTTATTCCAGATTACATTCACTGAAAGAATAGTTGCATTTATATTTCTTTTTAGCTGTTGTTTTTAGAATATGGTAGTAGACATAAAATGATTGGTTTTATCATTCCTCCACTCATCTTTGCATCATTAATTTTTAATACTCGTGGTGTTAATTGGGAAAGATGCTGGGTCACCTTCAGAAATTTAAGCATTTTGAAATGTAGTGAACAAGCACAGGTACAGTTCTCGACTTATGACCATAATTGAGCCCAAATTTTTTGTTGCTAACCAGGACTGTTGTTAAGTGAGTTTTTGCTCCATTTGATAACTTTTCTTGCCACAGTTGTTATCAATGCAGTTAAGTTAGTAACATGGTGAGTGAATCTGGCTTCCCCATTGTCTTTGCTTGTCAGAAGGTTACAAAAGGGGATCATACAACCCTGAGACACTGCAACCATTATAGAGATCAGTTGCCAAGCATCCAAATTTTGATCATGTGACCACGAGGATGCTGCAATGGTCATAAGTGTGAAAAATGGCCATAAGTCACTTTTTTTCAGCGCCGTTTTAACTCTCAACAGTCACCAAATGAATGGCTGTAAGTCAAAGACTATCTGTATCTTAAATAAAAGAAACGTGAGTTTGGGAGGCCAGATCTCTTTGGCATGTTATAGAGAATCCTTGGAATTCTCTAAGTATCAGCTGCATTCTTCTGTACAGCATGTAAAACGGAAGTCTTGATACTAAAACTGAGCTCAGGCACTTTCTGTTTAGCCTTCATTTCATACTTTTAAATGTTGAGAAGAGAGAAGAATGACATAACACAGTTCTTTTTGTTTTTTAAGCAACAAATAGTGCACAAGTAATATGTTAACTAAAACTGTTTGATCTTAGAATGTTTGGTTTCATAAACTTTTAACATCACGCAGAGTTTGATTTCAACCCAATGCTATATTTCTGGGATGATCAGATCAGAGGTTTGTACTTGTAAACATTCTGATTCCATAGGGAAAAAAATCTGGTAATGGAAGTACACTAAATTGTTGCCTAGGATAACACAAATCAGAAAACCAGAGCAAATGTGCAACTCTAAATTTGTTTAGTTTTATTCTGTAAACTGAAGAATTGGATTCTTCAAATAATTTTGCTGTTGTACCTGATCATTCCCCAATTACACTGATTACAATTTAAAAATGTTAAGCTTCTATGGATATATCATTGGTTCAGGTTTACTTAGGCCTCACAGCCAAAAGAATTTGACTTGACCTTGTTCAGAGCTACATGATATCTTATGTTTTCTTAGGCCTCACAGCCAAAAGAATTTGACTTGACCTTGTTCAGTGCTACAAGATATCTAATGCCTGACAGACTTGATTCATAGTACCCAATTGCATTCCTCCTCAAATTAAGTTTCGTTTTCCCTGAGTTAGGTTTCTATTCTGCTGAAATGTATGATTTCCTGTAAATCAGGTGGTGTTTTGTTAACACGCATGCTCAGACTCACGCTGTCTGGTAACTTTCCATATACTACTCCCTTCCTTGCTGTAGTTACCCCTCCCTGCTAAAACTGCTTAATAAAAGAGACTGTTGCGATCTGTTCGGGGACACAACATCACCCTGGGCACTTCGTGCTCTCTCATCTCTAGAAACTTCTGGTGTGGTGGCTCTTATTCGACTTCTTTCGTCCTTGCGAGGACCCCCTAAATTGTCTCGGCGAGGGCTGAGACTCTCCTGGGAACCCAGGACAACATCAACAGGGAACCTCGGACAACGAGTAAGTGTTGCAGACTTGCTGCAGCATCTGGGGGCTCGTCCGGGATCCTGTTGAGTTGTCCAGAGGCGCGATCGCTGTCTAGTGGTGCGTCACCTTCACCCTCATTGCTTACCCGTCCGGACGCGACACGTGCACACGTAAGTAATGGGCTCCTCGAACTCGAGAGTCTCGTCAATGCATAGGGATGAGCTCTATTCTCTGGTGAAGAAGGCTAATTGTTTGCAAAAGGTTAATGGCACCACTGTCTATCCTCTTTCTAAGAAATCTCTTACCTCTTTTCTGTCCTATGTTCATGAGAAGTGTCCTGCCTACCCGGAGGAAGGTACCCTTAAGAAGGCTACCTGGATGCGGGAAAATTCCTCCATGAACACCCTCGAGCTCCGCCTGATATCCTAGTGACTTGGCGGGCTATTATGGCTGCTCTTGGCATCCTCTATCCTAACTCTCCTTCTACTGATTCGGCTGCTCCGCTCTCTTCTACTACGGAGGAATCCCTGCCAAAGGTCTCTCCACCTCCATATGAGTCTCCTACTGTCTCTGAAGCTGCCTCTGCTCCCCCAGCAGACACAGCTCTTTCTGCTCCTGCAGCGTCTCCCCCTCCCCCGGAGGATACAGACACGACTGCAGGAACCTTTTCTGCCTTGGTTGCTTCTTCCTCTCTTTCTCTAAGAACTGAACCTCCGCTTTCGGCTTACCCTATGACCATCCCTCCGGGCGGGGGGTGCTGGACTCCATGAGAACATCAACGTGCAGATGCTTAAAAATTCAAAAGAAGCTGTTACTTCCTACGGCATTCACTCTCCGTATGTAATGGGATTGCTTGATTCTCTGATGGATGCTAATATTGTGATGTTACTGTATGATTGGAAGTCCTTATTTTCCATGTCATTAACACCTGCTCAATTTGTCATCTGGTCTTCTGAATATAATAAATTGGCAGATGCTGAGATCTTACGAGGCTTGCCTGGTGCAGTCTTGGCTGATCATATTAAAGGGACTGGGCAATTTACAACCTTGGCCCAGCAGCAAAATTGCCTGCGCCGTGCTTTTGCGATCATCCGCCTTTGTGCCATGGGAGCGTTGAAGCAGGTGGATGATGCAGACGGCCGAGCCTCTCAAACATTTTTGAAGGTTATTCAAGAACCTTCTGAGCCTTATACTACCTTTATAAACCGGCTCCAAACAGCGCTGGAAAGACAAATTCAAAATCAGGCTGCTCGCGAGGAGCTTTTGATAAAATTGGCTTTTGAAAATGCTAATGAAGATTGTAAAAAAGTACTTCAGCCCTTGACTGGAAAACCAGGTGTTACTCTTGCTGAGTTTTTGCAGGCTTGCCGTGTGGTGGGAACCACTTCTCATAAAATGTCTGCTCTTGCAGCCGCTATAACTTCTTCCATGCCTGCCTCTAATACTCAAGCTTTTCCTGTTGTCAAGCATGGCAATTGTTTTAATTGTGGGAAGCCTGGTCATTTCAAGAGTCAATGTCGCTTGCCCGGAGGTGGAGGAGCTCGGGAGCGCTCGGGTCCTCCCCCAACCCACTAATGCAAAACCAAAAACTGTTTGCCCACGGTGCCGTAAAGGCTTTCACTGGGCTCGCAACTGCCCTCAGGGTCCTTCTCAAACTGCGCAGGGAAACTAATTCAGGGGCGTTCAGCTAGCCCCACTTCAAAGGCTGATTTACAAGCTGTCTCCACTAATCCATCTCTTGCTTTTCCTGTTCGCCTTTCTGAAGATTTTGTTTATGATGACCCTGGTTCTGTTTTCACCATGCCCTTAAAAGTCTCTCTTCTTGCTCCACTCCCTTCAGACGTTCCTGTTCTTTTGTTTCCCAACTCCTCTCTTACCCTTGAAGGTGTTATAGCTGCACCTTTTCTGCATAATTCAGACTCCTTAAAAAACATTTCTCTGGCTGCGATCGGTGATCGCTGCTTTTCTCTGAAGGCGGAAACTGTTGTTGCTACTCTCATTCTCTTGCCTCCACCTGATCATCCTTCTCTCTTTGCTCTCCAACAGCCTGTGCAAAACGCCAAGCCAATAATTTCCATTCTTCTCAACGGCCGCACCTTCTCAGGTCTTATTGACACGGGCGCGGATGTTTCAGTGATTCGCACAGCTGAATGGCCCCCTTCCTGGCCTCTTTCTGACGCTTCTACTGTTCAAGGTGTGGGAGGTGCTCAGGCTGCTAAGGTTAGCACATCTTGGTTGACTGCATCTACCCCTCACTCCTCTATCACTGCTTTCCTTCGACCTTTCATCCTGCCCTTGCATACTAATTTGTGGGGACGGGATCTCTTGTCTCAACTTCATGCTACTCTAACTATCCCTTAATTTCATACTATGTCTTCTCTTCCTTTATCTCTTGTTTTGAAATCTCCTATCCCTGTGTGGGTGGATCAATGGCCTATGTCACAGGAAAAGGTTATAGTCCTGCAGGACTTGGTGGCTCAACAACTGCAAGAGGGACATCTTGAATTTTCAACTAGCCCTTATAATACTCCTGTCTTTGTAATCAAAAAGAAAAATGGGAAATACCGCCTCCTGCAGGATTTGAGAAAAATTAATGCCATAATTCAGCCTATGGGACCTCTACAATGTGGCCTCCCAATCCAAACTTAATTCCTCACAATTATGACTTGGTAGTAATAGATTTGAAGGATTGTTTCTTTTCTATTCCTTTGGCTCCTGCTGACAGAATTCTTTTGCATTCACCATTCCTCAATTTAACAATTCAAGGCCTACTACTAGATATCAATGGAAGGCCCTTCCTCAAGGCATGATAAATTCTCCCACAATGTGCCAATATTATGTTGATAAGGCCCTACAGCCTTATCGTGATGCACATCCTACCTTTTGGTTTATCATTACATGGATGATATTTTAATTGCAGCAGATGGTCCAAAAGGCACTGTTTCTCAAACTCTTACTTTTCTGTATACTATTTTGGCTCAATCTGGTCTTCATGTTGCTCCTGACAAAATTCAAACTCAGTATCCTATGCAGTATTTGGGTCATAAGCTCATGGCATCTGCTGCCACGCCTGTTCTCCCTACATTACATCTCCCAGAAAAACCACACTTGTTCAACTCCAACAGTATCTGGGAACCTTAATTGGGCCAGACCTTATCTGTCAATTTCAACTCATGTTCTATCTCCTCTTTTTCTGCTCTGATAGGCCTTAAACATCCATCAGACACTGTTGTCTTAACACAAGATCAGAAGACTGCTTTGTCTTTAGTTAATACTGCTCTCACCCAGACATGGGTCGATAGAGCTTTGCCTAATGAGCCTCTCCTGTTTGCTATCCTACCTACTCCTTCTCTCTTAACTTCCCTCATTTTTCAGTTAACTGATGGAAAGAAAATGCACATTTTAGAATGGATACATTTGGCACACACTCCTAAGGCTTCAATCACCACCAAAGCCTTACAAATGGCTCTTCTCTTGGAAAAAGGGAGGAGACGTACAAGGGCTCTTATGGGTATAGAATTCAGTACTCTGTATGTGCCTTTTAAATTAAGTCAATGGGAATCTTTGTTTCAAACATCAGATGCATTGCAAAATGCCTTGGAGGATTGGAATGGTATTCTCTCATGCCATCTTCCTCCAGATCCTCGATTACAAATTTTAAAAACTGTTCCCATTCTTTTTGCAACTCCTGTAAGTTCCTCTCCCATCAAAGATGCCCTCACTGTGTTCACAGATGGCTCAAAATCCATAGGTGCCTGTGTATGGCAGGATAAAGGACAGGACAATTGGCAGACTCGTACTACTTCAGCTCAGTCTTCTGCCCAACAAGCAGAATTGTCTGCCTTCAATCTTGCTCTTTCAATGTTTCCCAATCAGCCCCTTAACATTATTACAGATAGTTTGTATGTTTCACATCTGGTCTCTTGTATATACGATGCTTACATTTCTCCCTCAACCCCTGTCCCTTTAATGAGACTTTTTACAGCTCCAGGATTTGTTACATCTCCGTGCTCATCCGCTGTTTGTAGCACATATTAGAAGTCATCAACATCTTCCTGGATTTTTATCAGAAGGAAATCATATGGCAGATGAGGCATGTAAAACCAACCCGTCCTCCTGTCTGTATACCTTAACAGCAGGAGAAAGCCATGACTATTTTCATCAGAACAAAAAGGCTCTTGTCAAGCAGTTTGGTATTACCCATCAAGAAGCCACTGCCATAATTCAGCAATGTCCAACATGCAGTCTACAGGCATCTGCAATCCCACAAGGGGTCAACCCCAGGGGTACTAGTGCTTGTGAGACATGGCAAATGGATGTAACTCAATATCCATCCTTTGCCCCTTGGAAATTCATTCATGTTTCCATTGATACGTATTCAGGTTTCATCATGGCAACCTTGCAAAGGGTGAAACCGCAAAACAAGTTATTAATCATTGTATTCGGACTTTCGTAACGTTGGGATGTCCAAAAACTCTAAAACTGACAATGGACCAGCTTATACGAGCTCTGCCTTTGCACAATTTTGCCATCGCTGGTCAATAATCCATAAATTCGGCATTCCTTTCAATAGCCAGGGCCAGGCCATTATAGAGAGAGCGAATTTGACTCTTAAACAGGCCTTGGACAGACACTTGGGGTCAAAAGGCATCAGCCCCCGACACTCCGGCGTTGCAAAATGTATTAAATGTTTGCTTGTATTCATTGAATTTTCTTAATCTCACTGGATCTCCTGCCTCCACTGCTGCCTCGAGACATTTTTCCACTCCTCCCCTCCCCTCTTCTCGTCCTCTGGTATATTATAGGCATCTTCCGGATCCAGCTTGGAAAGGTCCAGCTCAACTGATCACCTGGGGAAAAGGCTACGCAGCAGTTCAATTGCCTGATCGAGTTTTGTGGGTTCCGCTCGCTGTGTCCGCCCCTGTCATCTCAATCAACCAAAAAGAAAGATGAAGATCCTCCTGATCCTATCCCTGATCTCTCTTGCCTCTTCTGTCTCTAATGCCTCTTCCTCTCTTCCTAAATGTACTCTCCTTGAACGTCTAAGTGCTTATATAAGAGTTCCTCATTGTAGAGTGCAAACCCCTCTTGGGGTCATGAACTTGTTTGCAGACAACGCCATCCCTTGCTGCATCCAGCTCAGTGGACATGGCTAAAGAATGGATATCCAATCCATCCCTCTAACAATACTTACATTATATCCTCTCCCTGTTCCACTTCTCTGTTAATTTTAACATTTCATCTGAAGACTACGGCACTTATGTATGCTCCCTGTTTTTCCCAAAGCAAGAAAGATCTTTTGATATGAAAGTTTCCCTTCTCTCCTTGCCTTTTTCCCATGTTTCTACCCCTGCAGTTCTCCGCTTGCGGCGCTCCTATTCCGCACACAGCAGAACCTGCATCGTCCCGCTAATTATACTTGGACTATTTTGGACTTCCAAGGAAACATCCTTCATTCCATCTCTAATCGAACTCTGTGGCCTTGGTTTCCTGCACTTTACTTTGACTTTGCTGAAATGCTGGTCGGCGTCCATGGATTTAAACATAAAACAAAATGTGATCCTTCCCTCGGAAGTCTGGAACACTGGTCCAGGCCTGTATATCTGCCCAGGACATCTTACTGATCTCTCCCACCTAGATAAATGTGGAACCATCTCTGATTGGTACTGCAAGTCCTGGCAATGTGTGTCAACCGGAAAGATTTGGTGGACTGCTCCCTATACTACTGACTATATCAAAGCTGTACTAGGCCCTGATAACAATTTGCCTTGGAATTCCTGCACCAATTGGGCCTGCTGCGGCGTTCGCCTTAATCCTATGACTGTTACTTTTACATCTCACGGAAGGAGTCTTCCGATTACTGAATGGTTTAATGGGAAAAAATGGGGGGGAAGGTCGAACGATAAGTCCAAAAACAGTCATCCAGGTAATATATTCATAATCCGTCTAACCATGTCCTTAGAAACATCCCCACCTGTGGGCCCAAACAAACAAGTCAATTCGCCCTTTTACAGCCCTTGACTAAAAGAAACAATCCATTGGTGTCCTTGGTCTCCTCTGCGCATGATGCCCTTGTGGCAGCCCGTGCTTTTCCTAACAATGATAGTAGGTGTTGGCTGTGTATGTCTTCTCAACCCCCTTTTTATGAGGCCATAGGTTCCGCCTTACCTTTTGCCAATAGCACCTCAGATACTGGTTGCAGGTGGTCTAACTCTTCTATAACGGTATCCTCAATTGAAGGTCAAGGTTGTTGCCTTGGGTATGTACCCTCTAACTTTTCTCACTTTTGTATCAATGCCTCCTCGGATGCCTATATTTTCTGCACAATCTACTTATCCAAAGAAAGGCTAGGATTTGACAGTGGAGGGTGGGCTACAATGTACACTACTCTATCAACTGCAAATCTTTTCAAACGTTTCAACGGTCAGTTTTTTATTCCTTCCAATGGCTCTATTTGGGCCTGCTCTACGGGTGCTACTGCGTGTGTCAGTGGAGACATTTTACACACACAAAGAGCTTTTTGCATTCAGGTTTATCTTCTCCCTAAAATGTCTGTTTTTTCCAATAATGAGTTCCTTTCTCGCATGGAAACATCCCAGTACTTTCCACAAACCAAACGGGAAATGGTTACTACCATGACCTTGTCCCTTCTCCTGGGCCTAGGAGCCGCTGGTGCGGCAACAGGAATCGCAGGAATGGTTGTGGCTGACCAAAACATCCGCAGGCTCAGTGCTGAAATAGATGATGACCTCAAATGCATTGAGCAATCTATGGTTGCCCTCCAAAAGTCCCTCACCTCTCTTTCTGAAGTAGTTCTACAAAATAGGAGGGGCTTGGACTTGCTATTCCTAAAACAGGGCGGTCTGTGTGTCACCTTGAAAGAGGAATGTTGTTTTTATACCGACAGTTCGGGCATTGTGCTTGACTCTATGGCAGAATTAAATACCCGATTAAAAGATAGAGAAAGAGAGCGTTCCCAATCCCACACGTGGTACCAGGAAATGTTCAATTTCTCTCCCTGGTTGACCACCCTCCTCTCGGCCCTAGCCGGTCCTCTGATTTTGTTGCTCCTTGCATGTACAATTGGCCCATGTGTCATGGGGAGAGTTCTAGCTTTCTTGAAACAACGACTAAACAGTATTGGAGATGATGTCCTCTTGCTAAAGCACACTGTTGAAAATGAATATAAACAACCTCTTTTAGAATTAGCCTCTGAGGCTGATGAAGACTCTGAATCGGAAACTATTCCTTTGGAAAAGCGTACTGGCTCCCTCGGCTCTCCCGGAGGGGGGATCCACTGGGGATGTCATAGCTTTAGAAGGATATTAACCATCTTAAAAAATAAAAACAGAGGACATATGGATATATCATTGGTTCAGGTTTACTTAGGCCTCACAGCCAAAAGAATTTGACTTGACCTTGTTCAGAGCTACATGATATCTTATGTTTTCTTAGGCCTCACAGCCAAAAGAATTTGACTTGACCTTGTTCAGTGCTACAAGATATCTAATGCCTGACAGACTTGATTCATAGTACCCAATTGCATTCCTCCTCAAATTAAGTTTCGTTTTCCCTGAGTTAGGTTTCTATTCTGCTGAAATGTATGATTTCCTGTAAATCAGGTGGTGTTTTGTTAACACGCATGCTCAGACTCACGCTGTCTGGTAACTTTCCATATACTACTCCCTTCCTTGCTGTAGTTACCCCTCCCTGCTAAAACTGCTTAATAAAAGAGACTGTTGCGATCTGTTCGGGGGACACAACATCACCCCGGGCACTTCGTGCTCTCTCATCTCTAGAAACTTCTGGTGTGGTGGCTCTTATTCGACTTCTTTCGTCCTTGCGAGGACCCCCTAAATTGTCTCGGCGAGGGCTGAGACTCGTTCCTGCAGGAACCCAGGACAACATCAACAGGGAACCTCGGACAACGAGTAAGTGTTGCAGACTTGCTGCAGCAAGCTTCTCTATGCTGAGGGTGTCATTTTGATACTTTTTTGATTAGTTTTACTGTGTGGCATCCCACATAATCCAAGATAGAAAATCATAATTCTGTGAAATATTTGGGATGTGAATGGGTAGGATATTGTGCCTGGGCAATACTCTCCTTCTTACCTCACAAAACACCCGCCCCCCCAGGATTAGGCATAGGAAACATTCTTTCCATTTCAGGAACTATGAGAGAAATACAGAATGAGAGCTAATGTATAAAAGAGAGTTTAAAAGATTCTACTGCATCCAGTCAGGAATACATTAGTTAGGAAGTAAGTCCCTTTAATTTCAGAGGAACTTATATTTGAATTGGTTTTTTTCCCCCTCTAAAGCAATTTGCCCTCTTACTTCCCCTAGTCAATATCCCAGAAATCTCTTTTTCCACAGTGACGTAGTTCCATTTTTTTTCTCCCCATGATCCCCTCTTGAAACAGTTGCCTGCAGTAGATAAACTGGCTGACTCAGGCAATTGGCAAGGCAGGGAAGGACACCCAATTTAAGCTTCTCCTTTCAGCCAGTTGTTCTTGGATACGAGTCCCACACCGGGTCGGGATTCTGGATTGAATTGGAGCAGCTGCCTAATGAGAGCTTTGCAGGGCTCAGACAGGCAAGGCAGATCTTCAGGGAAAATGACTCCTTTCTTCTGGCGGCAGGGCATGCTGTGAATGTGAGTGTCATCAAAGGGCATGCAGCCAGTAATCATGACATAGAGCATTACACCTAAGCTCCATATATCATACTTTTTTGGATCATAGGGGATACCCATCAGCACTTCTGGGGACGCGTATGCAGCTGATCCACAGTAGGTAGTACTCAGTTCAGGGTATCCACGCGATTCCTTGCCAAAACCAAAGTCAGTCAATTTTGCTCGACGGCCATCTGAAGTAAGCAACACATTCTCACACTTCAGATCCCGGTGCACCAAATGCCTGTCATGAAGGTAGCGCACAGCACCCACAACTTGAGCAAAGATGTCTCGTGCTTCAGGAGCACAGGGTAATTTCCCTGCTTCTTGTACCATTTGTAGCAAGTCTGTGGATGCAGCTTCCATCACGATGTAGAGAGTCCCGTTGCAAACTTCAATAAATTCATACACTCTTACAATGTGTGGGTGCCGGATACCTCGCAAAATGGAGAGTTCCCGCGGTAGAAACTTTTCCACAAAATCCCGGGGTGCTCGACGTCGGTCCACCATTTTGATTGCTAGTGGCCCTTTGTATTTGGCCGAGGTGGCCACCCTTACCTTGGAATAGCTTCCTTCTCCCAAGGTTTGGCCCAGCTTGTAACCCAGGTCACTCAAAAGTTTGTCTCCTTTGGAAGCCCTTGACATGATGACCTGGCAAGGCTGAAAAACTTTAGTTTCCTTTCTGGGACTCAGTGCTTTAACCCATTGTGATTGGTATCTCTAGACTTTTACTCCCCATATGCCCTTTGAGGCTTGGGCTTCGAAGTCATCACTACTCAAAACATGTATTATGAAGTGCAAGGGGTGTCATGGGTTATGTCTGCAAAGCATAATCAGAAGTGTCAGTTGGCCCCTTTTGGTCCAGAGAAGTTCGTTTTAGATATACTCAGGAAATCCCAGAAGAGGATTTGGTTCTTATTACCACCCTAGTACTTTTCTGTAATGTTATTTGTTTTCTATGTGGAGAAATCATGTCTATGTTTTTTAGAATAGCACTTTCTCTACTAAAATGTTAGAGCCCACACAGAGTTTGATTATCCTGTGCTGGATTTTTGTAATCTTTGAACTTCTGTCACTCTCTTCTCATCTCTCAGGAATTTAGTACTTCTTTTAGAAATTAATTCTATAGTAAGCTTTCTTAAAAAAAAAAACCCAATGATTTAAAAGTTCAAATTGTGCAAAGTAATCAAGATCAGAATTTCAAACTTGATGATGTGGAACCCAATTGTTCTATTTAAAGAATGTCTCAGAGCCCCTGATCAAGAGGCAAAGCTTTAGTGATAGAAGATTGGTGATATCTGGGTGGGGGAAAAATCCTTTATTATGGAATCCCCTCAAATTCTTGCAGATCGCTGTGGAATAGTTTGACAAATTTGACCTAAATAATTTTAAATGTCTCGGTTATGTAAATGGATCAACTTGAAAGAAAAATGACCTGAAATCCTTCATGCTAATATATATTAGCACCAGTATTCTAATACATACATACATACATACATACATACATACATACATACATACTCTGTGTGTGTGTGAGAAAGAGAGAGAGAGATAAAAAACAGGTCAGTTAAAAATGTCAGTTAAAATAATAGCCTTGATTAAGAAAGCTTAAAATAGCTCTTCAAGAAGTTTCAAGGTCAAACTAGTTAGATAAAATTAGTCTTCAGCTCATTCGGACAGAAAAGAATAGAAACTTTATTTAGTTTTTTGACCATATCAAAATATAAAACATACAAATGGATACAAAGAAAACAATGGGACATGTTCATTATAAGTCATCATCCCTACATTACATCCACTCTGACCCTGACCTTATTCATAACAGTTTCAATTTATGTCACTTATAGAAAAATATACAGCTAAAGAGAGCCAACTATTTACAACTTTTATAGACTTCTGTGTATCATTTGGTTCAATAAACAAGGTATTTAGTTGGAAAAAACTTATGGACCTGATCACAGATCCCATACTTCTCTCTTCAATCAAGGCAATAATATATTCAAAAACCACATGCCTAAAGATACAGTTAGAAATATCATATAAATGGAAAAGTGCCAGTCCAGGTACAGCTGTTGCACACCTGGGGAAGAAGCAACCTAGAACTGAGGAAAAATTTCCTGACAGAACAATTAATCAGTGGCTGTTGCTTTGTTCACTTTTTTTATAAACTGATGCCTTTGTCTAATACCCATCTGTCTGTTCCTTGTTGTTGTGTTCCCTTATTAGACTCCATTTTTAAAAGCATAGTTTTGATGCCAATTTGTATCATGTGGCATTGTACAGGCATCCTTGACTTACAACAGTTCATTTAGTCACCATGGCACTGAAGAAAGTGACTTACGATCGTTTTTTACATTTACGACTGTTGCAGCATCACCACAATCACATGATTAAAATTCAGATGCTTAGCAACTGATTCCTATTTATGATGGTTGCAGTGTCCTGGGGTCACGTGATAATTTTATGCTACCTTCTGACAAGCAAAGTCAATGAGGAAGCCAGATTCAAGTCTGTGGATGCAGCTTCCATCACGATGTAGAGAGTCCCGTTGCAAACTTCAATAAATTCATACACTCTTACAATGTGTGGGTGCCGGATACCTCGCAAAATGGAGAGTTCCCGCGGTAGAAACTTTTCCACAAAATCCCGGGGTGCTCGACGTCAGTCCACCATTTTGATTGCTAGTGGCCCTTTGTATTTGGCCGAGGTGGCCACCCTTACCTTGGAATAGCTTCCTTCTCCCAAGGTTTGGCCCAGCTTGTAACCCAGGTCACTCAAAAGTTACTAACTTTACAGCTGCAGTGATTCATTTAACGGTGGCAAGAAAGATGGTAAATTGGGACAAAATTCATTTAACAACTGTCTTGCTTAGCAATGAAAATTTTTGACTCAATTACGATCATAAACTGAGGACTACCTGTAATCTAGTCTAGGCCGGTATCTGAACTGACCACTGAGCCTTTCCTCAGACTGAACAAAGGAATTTTCTGCTTTTTGGCCTTGATCCAAAAGCAAATACCTGCTGAACGGAGTACCTGCTTCTTTATCACTCCAAGCTGTCCTTTTTGGGTGTGGCAATCCTAGATTAGGTAGAGATTTTTTTACAGTATTCTTGGATGCAATTCATCCTGCTGAGGCAAATACAATCATGCAAAATAAAGGTGACCCTATTTCCATCAATTCAAGCTTCATTCCTGTTGCTTGCTGTACCTCTTGAACTCTAAATCTAAAACATTTTCTGTTTTAAAGAAAAGGAAAATTTATCCCAAATTGTATGAACTATAGAGTGGATTAGCAAAATAAGTGATCAAAAATGTTTGTTCTGTCAGGATTAACTCTGGAATTCTCTATTATATCAGTTCTGTAGAAAAAATTACAGAGTCCAGTGGGTCTTATCAGGGAAGTGGTATCTATATAGCAATGCCTTCTAAGTGTAAGGTTTTTCTGACATTTTTGCTGGAATCCAAGCATTTTTATACATGCTCAAGACTGCATGCAAGAGAAGCAATGAGGAAAAAAACCACAGTAAGTACAAGAACACAGCACTGTTTGGTTTCAGATAAATTCTATGAAATTATAGGATATACTTCACTTTAACTATCCTTAAGTATTTTATAAGTTACACATTCAATAAGCTCCGATACCCACAATTGTAATTTCTCCAGATGTTAAGCCTGGAGAAATGTTTTTTATGAGACACTTAATAAACTGAATAATTACATGCTCGACTGTACACCATATATGCCTCTTTTTCAAGTAGGGATCCGCTGCTCTAAATTACACTATTTACCCACAGCTACTGAGAAATAAGCCCATCAAATCAGGTCGGGAATCACTGATCTTGAAAGTAACGTGTGGGTTGGTTCTCAAATATTTTTCCGCCTGAAAAAGTGCAGTTTTCAAAGCAGCAAGACACCACGGTCAATTACAATCCCTTTTAAGATTCTCGGTTATTATCTCCAGCGTTCAAGCTTTCCTAGACCCGGGATAAATGGATTTTGCTGCTTACTCTACTCCGTTTCAAACGTTATCTTAAGCTTTGGGGTGAAAATATGTTTTACTGTACACGACAAACGGGGGGGGGAGTGGGTAATCATGGCGCGCACAGGTTGGCCGGGACCCTCCTTTCGAAAAGGGCGAAGTCAGTGAAGGAATCAGCGGCACTGTGAAGAGCCAGAGACCGCCATTCCAGGAAGCTCCCGATTGTCCTCGGATGAAACAAGCTACCACTTGCCCCTCGAAAGGAGCCGAAGGTGAGGACGGCGACAAGGCGGAGTAAATATTCTAGGTCAGAGGACAAAAGAACCTCCTCCAACCAATCGGCTTCTTTCACGAGGCACTTTGTCACATTCAGTTCCATTCCGCGTCCACTGGACGGTACCATTTCGCTTGGATAGGCCCTGTCCTGCTTTTTTATATCTCCAGCGCGGGTTGGTTACAACGCGGATAACATATGAAGCGAGGTTGATAAGACTCTGCAGCTGCCCATTTGTCCGGCAGTCGATGCCTCCCTTCTCTGCTTTCCTCGTGCTTTCCTTCACGCTTTTTTCTCCCTTCCCCTCACGAGGAGCAAATGGGTCGGTCCGCTCGGCTATAAAAGCACGATGCGGCACATGCTTGCCTTCCATAGAGGGTGAGCGTTTGCGAAAGGAGGTGGTGTGGGGAATGAAGTTACCGCGCTTACTTTCCTGGGGTTGGTGTGCTCACTAGGGGTGGAGGCGGACAAGGAGCAGCAAAGCACTTTAGTGGTTGTAAAATAACAAGGAACAAGAGAAAGCGCTTCGCTTTCTTTTCTCCCTCGTTTTTCGGTGAAGCTAAGCGCGTTGTAAGAAGCAGGGAGGAGAGAAGAATGCTGGACTGATTTTTCCTTTCCACCGGCAGGGGCGGAAATCGCAACTGAAGCCGGCCAAACTCTGTATGCCTGTATAATCACAGAGCTCAGGCTTCTAACCCCAACCCGGCTGTACATTTATCTGCGATCAGGAGTTCCCCTTCCCCCGATTGGGAGTTCAACCAATTTGAGCTACAGGAAAGGGTTACTCTGTGTGTGCCTTCTTGTCTCTTAAAAAAAACAACCGCCTTCTCACCTTACCACCTGCAGCTGTACATATAATTGCCTTTTTTTTTTTGAAAAGCTGGTCAAACACATCCCGATCCCCAGCTGTCCTCTGGTACCCAGTGCTCCGCTGGGAAGGGATGGTTTGTCCTCATTCTGTCCCCGCAAAGCCCGTGTCTTCCTCCTGAGCAAGTAGCATGAGCATGGCAAACGAAACATACCTCTCCATAAAAGAGATAAAGGCTGGACTGAAAAATGTAAATGTCGTCTTTATTGTACTGGAGATAGGTAAGTGGGGTCCCTTGGAACCATCGCGATCATTGTTTTCCTCCCTCAGTCTCTCCTCCCCGCCTCCCCTTCCTAATCTCCCTCTTTCTAGCTCAGCTACTTTGTGTGTGTGTGTGTGTTTGAGTTTGGGACACGTGGTCACTTCGGGTTGGCAGTCCCAGGGATGGTGTGCTCCACCCTTTAAAAAAAAGTCCTATTTTTAAACAGACTCATTCCAGATTTTTAGTGATCTTCTGTTTTTTTTAATATTTAGTATTTCTCTGCAATCAGTTCCAAAGTTTTAAACTCCATAATAAGTTCCTAATCATATTTGCAGGAGAATAAATTATGGTGGCGGCTTGTATTTACTTTATTGGGTCATTCTAAGTCTGTCTCATTTGCTTGCTTTCTCTCTCTCTCTCTTTTTGCTGTTTCCTGCCAGGGCGTGTTACCAAAACCAAAGATGGACATGAGGTCAGGGCATGCAAAGTAGCTGACAAGACAGGAAGCATCACCATCTCTGTGTGGGATGAGCTTGGCAGCCTCATCCAGCCAGGTGATATTATTCGGTTGACCAAAGGGTACGTAATACAAAATAAGGATGATGTCAGGCTGAGCTCAGCCTGGCTTGTTTGCTCTAGAAGCAGCTTGTCTGCTACTTGGAAGGCAAGTGTTCCTGAACATGGAGTAGGTAAATTTGCACTGAAGCAGCTGTGACTTCCATCTCTTTTGGAGAAAGAGGCAGTGGGAACAGGAGTTCTTCTCTTGCAAGGCTGCCATTAAAGTGGGAACAGCAGACCGGCTGTGCTTTCTCTAAACTGGGTTTGCTTCAGTCAATATACTGTACATAGGAAGAATTGTTGGGCTGGCTTATCCCTTTGCCACATGTAACCCACAAATGCGTGTTGACTGATGATAACTTCTTCAAGGTTGTTCCAATCCCCTAATGGCTTGATCCATTTAAGAGGAGGAGAGGCAAAGATTGGCCAGAGGAAAGTGGGCCCCTGCGCCACTTTGTCTCTTGGAAAAACACCTGTCCCCTCAGTGCTTACCTCCCATGAACTACATCAAGAGATCAGCTCCCGAGGGTAAGCGGCAGGCAGAAGAAGGGGTTCACTCTTTCCACTGATCTGCCCTCCCTCTGTCACACACAGCGCTTTGTATATGATTGGAACTGGCCCAGATATAAAGTGTTGTCTGTGACTTGGTGTGTGGCAGTGGAGCCACATGTTGGCCTTGACTGACCACATGTTGGCCTTGACTGACCTCCTAAAGCGGCCTTCCCCAACCTTATGACTCCCAGTTTTCCAACCAACATGGCCACTGATCAGGTTGGCTGCAGGTGGTGACACTTTGAGGGACTGGGTTGGGAAGGGTGGCTTAAGGAAACAGGTGACCTGCTCAGTTTTCCTTATTGTTTCTGTGCCCGTTTTGTAGAAGTGGGTTGACTTAAGGGATTTTCTATAAAGGAGAAGCAAAGCTATTCTCTCCTCTTCAGGAGTCAAGTTGAACATTGCAGCGGGAGAACTCTGACTTGGGCAATGCTCAAGAGTTGTGAAAGAGATATACAGATAGCAGAACTTAACTGACTTTATCTAATTTGGGGGGAGCGGGGGGGGGAGACCATGGTCAGATCAGATTAGCATTTGGATGGGAAGCTGCTAGGAAACTTTTGAGCCAGAAACCAAGGAATCATATTTATATTTATATATCTTATGGAAAGAAAGCAGTGGAAACAACTTTGGTATTGTTGCCAAGGAAACAACATGGCATAGAAAATCGGCAAGAGTCAAGCTTGATCTAAGGGAGATTTCACTTCTTTAAAAGACTGTCATAGCTACGAGCAGGAAGACATACTAGAGCTGCTCTCTGCATTCATATCTTCTCTGTAGATAGAGTAGGTGGATGATAATTTTTGACTTCCCCGTAACTGAAGCTGTTTTCTGCAGAGGGAGGGAGGGAGGGAGATATTTGGTGGTGCTCAGCTTCATAGCTAATGCTCTGAACACCTTGTCTAACTTCCTGAGCTTTTTTTTAAAAGACCATAATAATTAATTTTATTTGCATGGCTTCCCAGTAAAAACCAACACCTGGAAGCAGCTGTTGGACAAGACATCCTGCTTGATATCTTCTCTGACATCCACTTGTAAATTGTGGATCTTGCTGCTGTTTTTAACCTGTTTTACACCTCATTTTTCAGTATCTGAGCTGGCCCAAAGTAGAGTTGAAAATTCAAGGCCTCCTCCCTCCAATGTCTTCGGCAAAATAGGCCCTGTAAGGTGAAACTTTCAGACTGGTTTTTTTTATTTGTGTCTTTACACAAACTGTAAATGGCTCTGAATGCTTAGATATAGTACACTTCTTTGAAATAAGATACAGTAATGGATTGAGATCTAATCTGATGTGATTTGTAACATATCTTTCCTGTTGCAGCTGGCTCTTCTGTCAGAGAGCCTCCATCAAGTATTACTGAGAAAAATGGCTTATTTTAAAATGGAGACAGATAGAATTAATAGAATTAAAACATCTTAATTTATGATAGGTATTCTGCGTCATTTTTTTGCATCAAATTCAATCCAAAGGAAGCTAACAGGTGTCAGGGATGTCCTTGTTGAATTATTTGCCAGTTAGTATTAAAGACAAGGACTTAAGCTATATTTCATCACATTCCAGTTAGCTTGACGTTCAGTTACTTTTTATAATTAATTAATTGCTTGAACTTGTCTTTATTTTTTTTATGTTAAAAATTAAAAACACATCCTGGTCAAATTGCATCAGCTATGAGTTTCCTGAGAAGAATTTATGGACACAATAGAATGACTCTTCTTACACAATACTTGCAGTGATGACATATTTTGAGTAGAAAAAAATGCTTTAAGAAGTAGAAAATCAGTGATGTGTCAGTGATAAATAACAACTTTGGTTGCCGGTAGCACCACTATTTTGCAAAAGTGTTTGGTCGGTTTTGCGCAGTTTTTCTTGTGTAATTGGAGGAAAGGAAGTAGTTTTAAGTAATTGCTGAATGGTATTATATTGGCACCTTCCCATGCTCTGAATCATTTTTTTCTCTCTTGAATCCAATTCAGCACTCAGCTCTGTTATTAAGACTTGCCCCTGGTTGATCATTCAATTAGAATGGTCTAATACAGTGGTGGCTAACCTTTTTGGGCTCCTGTGCTGAAAATTGCGCTCGCACGCTCACATACCAGCACCCAGAAGGCAATGCACGTGCCCCCCCACCCCTATGAATGCATGCGCGATCCCCCACCCTGCCGCCCCCTTACCTGAACTGCGCATGCGTGCGCCTCCCAGCTGATTTTCGGGCCTTTTTCGGCCTCCCAGAGGCTCGAGGAAAGCCTCTGTAGACTTTGGAGGCCGAAAAATGGGCCCGTTTCATCACTTCCGGTATTTCCAGAAATCTAGGAAGTGATGAAACGGGCCTGTTTTTTGGCCTCCAAAGGCTGCAGAGGCTTTCCTCGAGCCTCTGGGAGGCCACAAAAGGCCCGAAAATCAGCTGGGAGGTGTGTGCATGTGCAGTGAGGTAAGTTTGCCTGGGGCTCGCGTGCCTGCACAAATGGCTCTGTATGCCACCTGTGGCACACGTGCCATAGGTTTGCCATCACGGGTCTAATACATTTTTCCTGAGGTGTTTTCTCATTGCATATTAGACTACTATTATCCACTAGTAAGACTCCTGCAATAAGTAGTTTGGAGTTAAACTGAGGTGATTGGTCTTCAGACCTTTTTGTTTATCAGGTTCATAATGTCCTGCTCAGGACATAAGACTATCCTTTCCAGTATAACTGGTTCTATAATCTTGCAAGTGTGACAAAATGGAATAACCCTGCATCCATTTCCACATTTAGCATACCTTGGACAGAGGCATGTGATATATCCCGAATGAGACTGGAACATATTCTTTGGCTTAAGCTTAAAATACAGTCATGGCTGCTTACTTGGGAACAATAATGCAAGACTTGCTTCTGTATCAATGGGCAACCAGATTTAACCCTTAGACTAACTTGTAAGCATTCATAAGGCAACTTGGTGTAATACCATATTAAAATTGATTTCTATTCGCATTTTAGCAGAACTCATACGTGACTCACACAAAGAGACAGATAACTTCTTTGAAGATTGATAGCTCAACACTTCAGCTGTCTGTGCAAAAGTTATTAGAAGCGATATTAATTTTTATAAGCAGACCGTATCTTTCTCCCCTTTCTATCAGCCTCAGTGAAATCTTGGTAAAGAGTTATTTGGTTGAATTATGAGTCTCAAGGAGTCATAAAGAGGAATGTATTATGGGAACCATACTGAATGCAAGTTCAGTATTTGATGAGGGATGGTTTGTTTTATCCTGATAAAACTTAGGCAATCACTCCATTCTCTCCTGGTGTTTCTAATCAGAATAGAGCTGGAAGGGACCTTGGAGGTCTTCTTGTATAATCTTCTGCTCAAGCAGGAGACCCTATACCAGGGGTCTTCAAATTTGACAGCTTTAAGACTTGTGGACTTCAACAGCTCCCAGAATTCCTCCTCCAGTCGTGTTAGCTCAGGAATTCTGGGAGTTGAAGTCCACAAGTCTTAAACTTGCCAAGTTTGAAGACCCTTGTCCTATACATGGGGCTGCCCTTGAGGACCACTCGGAGGCTTCAACATGTCCAGAATGCGGTGGCACGGGTAGTGATGGGAGTGTCCTGATACTCCCATGTGACGCCTCTCCTGCATGAGCTGCATTAGTTACCGGTTGCCCTCCAGGTGAGATTCAAGGTGCTGGTGTTGACCTATAAAGCCCTACATGGCTTAGGACCGGGGTACTTGAGGGAGATCCTGCTGCCAGTAACGGCTTCCCAATGTCCCGTGCGCTCTCGCAGGCAGGGCCTCCTTGGGGTGCTGTCAGCCAGACAATGTTGGCTGGCGACCCTTAGAGGTAGGGCCTTCTCTGTGGGAGCACCCACCCTGTGGAACCAACTGCCCCTGGAGCTTCGGGTGGCCCTGACCTCCGGTCCTTCCGGTGGGGCCTAAAAACATGGTTGTTCCAACTCGCCAACCTGGATTGAGGAGGGGGATGGGGTTTTAATGAACTGTTTAATTTGAATCTGATTATTGGGTTTCACATTTAATCTTCTTTTAATTCTATAGTATGTATATTGTTTTTATGGTTGTACACCACCCCGGGTCCTTAGGGAGATGGGGCAGCATAGAAATCCAATAAATGAATGAATACCATTTCAGACAGGTGGATGTTCAAGCTTTTCTTGAAAAACTCCAGTGATGAAGACTGGTTAATTGTCCCCATAGTTAGGAAGTTTCTCCTTAATTCAAGATTGCTTCTTGTTTAGATTCCATCCTTTCCGTAATGCTGCTTGTGTTTCCTTGCTTAGGTATGCCTCTCTATGGAAAGGATGCCTTACACTTTATACCGGAAGGGGAGGTGACCTGCAAAAAATTGGGGAGTGAGTATCTCAATTTGCACATAATATGTTCATTGTTTGAAGCCTGATAGGTAAGGCAAAATCCGGGCCATAAGGCAAAAAGTCTCTCTGCCATTTACTCCTCCTCTGTGGTATTGATCCAACTTTATTTGGCTTTTTTGCCTGAAAGTGGGGTGGGAGAATATAGAGCTTGAGAACGTCAACTTCAGTAGCTAAGAAATGGCATCTTAATAAGTCTTTTCCATCCAGCATAATTTCTGTCTTTTGATTATAGTTGTAAACAGGTAAGTTTAGCCATTTGTTAGGTTAAGACATTGTCACTTTCAAGGACTTGCAGCACGAAAATCTGAAGTCCTCTATTTATCCACAGGCCAGGTACGGTAGAGGCAGCCGCAATGCGAGCTTCCACATCCTACTCTGGTATTGAGCTCCAGTCTCCTGGAGGAGCCAGCTTCTCTAGGGGTGTAAAGGTAAATTTCCCCCTCTATATAGCAGAATCTTTTAGTTCTAATTAAGGTCTCTGAGATCTACTGTGTCCTGAATCAGACTGTTGGCTTGTCTAGCATTTATCAACTTTGGGTAGGCTGTTCATCGAGACCTGTAATAAAACTTTAAAAGCAATGAACTGGACCCATTCAGATTTTTTTTTACACTTTAGGGGCTGGTTCATCTTGACATGAATGATGATGGGAGCATTAGATGATCATCAAAGGTTTAACCCTGTATTGAAGATATACTGAAAATGTTTCTCCTTGCCTTATGTCAGATGCAGTGGAAGAATTCTTGGCATTCAACTCTCCATTTTCTGTGAATTGGGCTAGCTATGTATATTCAATAAATGAGGATTAAATGTGCTAGTGGCCCCATTCAAGCTTTTCAATAATTGGTCCATAATTCATTTTCCAGTCATTCTGTCATAATCATGTATTGTGAACCAGGGTAGACTAGATAGGAATATTTAAGGCATAGTTCCAACAACTGGAATGTTAAGTGGCCTGTGTGTGATTATACTCATAGCCTAATTTATGTAACGTGACTTCTGATTATTCACAGTACATTACCTTCCATTATATCTGCTTCCATTTTTTTTAATTAAAGCAAAAAATCCAAAGGGTGCCTAAAACTTGTAGGTTAACAATAGCACTTTACAACCCTCTCTAAGCAATTTACAGCATATTGCGCCCAACAGTCTGGGTTCTCATTTTACCCATCTTGGAAGGATGGAAGGCTGAGTCAACCTTGAGCCGTTCAGAATCGAACTACTGGCGCTTGGCAGTCAGCAGAAGTAGATTGCAGTACTGCATTCTAACCACTGCACTACCACAGATGTTGTCATAAAGGGGAAAACGTGAACATGAATAGTTTTGTTAGAAAATAAGTGTTGCAATGGAAATGGCATAGGGTGGGTATTTTAGCCAAAACGGGGCTGATGACCTGACAACCTGGATTTAGAGAAGATTAGTATACATTTCTAAAATAGGTGGCTATCTGATTTTAGTTTGGGGAGGCTAAGTGATGCTAGAGATTGAAATGCATTTGTTTTGGATTTGCCAGTGTGAAAGAACATTCTGTTGAGCACAATGTCATTTAATAGGTTCTACCCCACAGGAGACTCAGACCCCAAATACAATTGTTTGGAAGAAGAGGTTTAAAAGAGCAATTTAATATGCAAAATTTTGGGGGTGCACTTACGTATTTGGCATGTTAACTGGTCTTAAAACACTTCTCTTTGGAACTTGTTGCACACTAGCCTTACTGTGTCTTCTCTGTATGGCTCAGATCTAGGCATGTTTTCATATAAGTGAGGCATTCATAATTCAGTGGATCTCCCTCTCAGGGAAACGTATAACGGGTTGTAGCTCTAGTGTGTATCCTTCTGCAGAAATGATTAGAATGTTAAATACAGGCATATACAGCAGAAGGAAACGGGAGCTTAGAATTGCAACCTTGGAAGCCAGTCCCATCGCTTGTATAGGCTTTAGTTTTCTCAGGTCCTGAACTTTGGACAAGCTAAAGCATCGAATTTGGGGACTGTATTTCTCACTGGTGATCTTGTAGCCCTTTCTGGCTGCCTCTAGGGTTTATTGGAAACGGGATAGAGGCTGCAGAAATAGTTGTGGCAAGAAACTTCATTCTCTCATGAGTTTGTTTTACTGTACAGGTTCTGCATGGTGTATTCAGAGGTGCCCAACTTCAGTGAACCCAGTTCAGATCACCCTGGGCAGCGGAATAAAGTGGTAGGTTTGTCACATGCAGCTCCGTTCTGGGGTCTGCCATCAGCAGCTTTAAGCTAGGTTTTTCTTGGGTCTTATCCAAGATAACCTTTCGCTGCAGTGGATTTTCAATCTTTATGGGAACCACGGGCTTTTAAATGAGCGGGGGGGGGGGTGTAACTTTTACAGGGGAAAAAATGATTTGTTTTCTTAATGCTTTTTTCCCCTTTGTGTTTTTTTTCAAGGCACAGGGTGAGCAGGCTAATAATTCCATTCTGTCAGCTAATTCGGGTACTTGTACTTTTGGGCCAACTGGTAAGTAAGTGTGTGGGAAGTAGGAGAAAGCATGGAATGGCTATTTGGGAAGATGCATTTAAATTGTGGTTGATTTTAAAAAGCAAAGCTAAGAAACTATACTTAACTTTGGCTTGCTCCTAGATTCACCGTAATAATTAAAGCCAAATTTGATAAGAGAATTTAAGCAGCAAGTCGACTTTATCTCCCTAGCCCTGGACTTGTCGCTTATGACCCCAAAGTCGTTGACTGAGATGGGAGGCTATAGAAATAAAATAAGTTAAAATAATAAAGCCAAAATGTTGCTAGACAAATAGGAGGAATGCTCATTGCTCCTTGTCCAGTCAGATTTTGGTAATATGTCAGTTTACATCTCCCATTCCACAGTTTCATGTAACAAATAAACAAACTAAGGAAAGACCAGGCATCTGTTTCCTTCGGTATAGTCCCATATACACCAACCATTTTATCAGGGCAACTTACTGGGGAGAACATACAGGGAACTGATTTTGAAACACCTCGAGCTCCTGATACAGCGGATGTATTTAACCCAAAGCTGGACACAATAAAAAAGTATCTGCTACATAATCTTTGTAAGATAATTGTTCCCAGTAAGTTAACACCCAGTAAAGATTTTGTACCATCACAACAACTTTTAAGATGAACTTCAACTCCCAGAATTCGCCAGCCTCTATCTTCAAGTCCCCGTGTCTTAAAGTTGCTGAGGTTAGAAAACACTGACTTAGATGGTGATTTGCTATGTTACCTTCTTTTAATTAGTGTTGATGCCTGTTTATAGATAAGCAGGAATGACCTGCATTATACAGAACTCGCCCAAGATCCTGCTACATCACTAAGACTGTCACCGCTTGTTTTTCTAGTGCATTGATTACCACCACGTGGCAAGCTGTCTCTGGGGGCTCTGTGGTGTCCACTGGTGATTTCACAAGCTCTCAGCAACTTCATACTAAATGCTCCCTAGTTAAAGAACAGGATCTTTTGAGCATTAGCAGTCTCCATTGCTAAAGAAATGTGGCCTGAGAAAATAGAAAGTTTGATGGCAGTTTTTTAAATTAAATTTTCCTTTTTTTTTCTCCCTAGGAAATGGTTTGCCAACTGGACCAGAGTTGAGTGGATTGTCCACTGCTTACAATCATGCCCCCACCTATGCAGGTTCTGGGAGGTCTGGCGGACGGGGCCCCGCTCCTCTTGCGCCTGTGCTGTCTAACAATGCTCGTCCCTTACAAAGCACAATTAGTAATGGGAGGGACCCCCGCAGAGCCTCCAAAAGATGACCAAACCAAATGCCACCCTGTCCACATAGCCTCGTTAGCCTACTTGAACACTTGCTGCACTTTTATTTATGGTTTACTGTGAAAACGTTTGTTCTTTCTGATTCTCGGCCTTCCATTGTCCGAAGGGGAGAGACTTTTTCACTTCTCTGCCCCCCCCCCCCGGCCCTGATTCAAAATTCAGTGAAGCTACCAATCATGCGTCATCACCCCAGAAAGAAAATGTATGGAAAATATAGAAGCCTATTTGAAAATAGATTTCCTTCTTAACTATTAGTTGCTGTTTTACAAAAGGTGGCACAGTATTTGCCTGGATAAGTATTTTTGTTTTGGTTTAGTTTGTGTGATGCAGCCTTAAGATGTTTGCTTATTTCCTTTCTGCTCTTGGGACTGACACACATCCCAGTTTGTGGGAGCTTGTGATAATTGGGGGTGGGGGATGGGAAAGGGTAGGAAGAAGTTCCATCTAACAAGCCAGTTCTTAATTAAAAAATTTCTAACAATAAGTGCAGATGAACTGTCCAAGCTGGTTGACTTGTTATTTGGTTGGGGTTGATCTCATGGCAAGAGTCAGATGTGTCTTGTCAAAAAAGTGTACACTGATAAGAATCCAACTTTTACATAGAATAGAAAAATCCCAGATTTTTACCAGATAGGCTGCCTTTCTCAAAATGCCACAGAACTTTAAATCTCTCAGGCATACATCTGGTTTTTTAATTACCCTTCTCAGAGATTTGAAGTTTTTTCATACTCGAAGTAGGTAATTTTGTCCTTCTGAGCTTTTTCTTGGTGTCCAAATTCCCAGCTGGTGTGGAATCTCCTGGAAAAACCTTTGCCAGTTGATTCTGCAGATAGATGCTTTAGGAGCCCCACTGATTTCAAATGGCAAGGGGTGGTTTCAAGATGGTTTATGTGCGGGGAAAAGAGGAAAGATTTCCTGTACACAGCCAAAGAGCGTCCCAGACATGGAAATTTTCCATTTGCTTTGTTTTTCCCCTTCCTGGAGCATGAGAATATTGAATCTCAGACTTGCAAATTATGCAGGGCTGTTCTCAAGGGGTAAATAATTAAAGCAGTTGTGGCGCTCCACCCTTTTTATAGGTGAGTTGTGAGGGATGCAGCATATAATGAAAGGGTGAGGGGTGGTGTCATAGTAGCATGATGCTGCTTTCATCCTTTTTACAAAAGGATCCTTCGGACACCTCTGAAGCCATGGGCCTCCCAAGATTAGCAGTATAAATCTCCCCCTGACAACTGAAGTGGTATCCTACAAAGAAAAGGGGGAAGTGATCAATGATAACATTCCCTTTTTGTGAGAACCCTCAATTCTCAAGTGCCTGTTAAACCAATGCTTTTTGCACATTGGGGGTGGGATTTTTTTTTTGAAAAAGAATCTTGCCTCTGACCTATTCAAGTTTTCAGGTTGCTGAGTTTGTGAAAGGAGAATAACACTGGCATTAATACTAACTTTTAAGGTTGAAAAAAAACCACACTTTGTAATTATTCCTGGTAGCTATAAAACTATCCAGTCTTAAGATTATGATTTGGAATATATCAAAATGCTGTAAGATGACTGGATTCTCCCATCTTTACCTTTTGGATGAAGTCTTCATAATTAGATTTGCACTAACTGTATTTTAAGAAAAAAAATAAATCTTGTTTTTTTTAATCTGTTTAAAAAAAGCAGTTTGAAGCAATGACTTCTGTTTGTCCAGATTTACGTGGACATAAATATAATTTCTAAATATAAAGGATGTAGGTATATACTAATCTTTGTAACAAATTTTGGAAGCATTTTTAAGCACTTCCCACTGTCCTTTTTCTAAAATGGTATGCCCTGTTAAATAACATCAGTAGATGCTTATTGAAAACTTCAGAACTGATTGGAAGGAAACATGATAGATCTGTTTGAAACGCCCCAGCATACATAACTATTTTATGTAATTTTGGATCTTGCATCTTGAAATGGGAATGCCCATGACACAATGTCTTAAGAAACCGAATGTGTTTCCTGAATAAAATCTAGTACCTGCAGATTTTTGATCTCCATACCTTGTACAGTCATGTCTTAATATTTTGATAAGTGAAGGTATTGTGGAAAACAGTTCTTCCAATAGCTTCAAAAAAAGAAAAAAAGAAACTGGACAGGCTTGTTGTTCATAAGTTTAAGGTGTTAATTGGAAAGTAGCTTCCTGATTCTATACAACCATGGCATTCTTCCTTTAAAAACCAAACTTTGACCACTAGTGTTGGCCCCTGTGAGTGGAAAAAGTAAATTTAATCCTATTTCTGCTGGTTCTCAAATCTTAAGTACATTCGGTTTAACCAAAATTGGCTGATACAACACATTAATTGAACCATTTGGCTTATGCATTTTATGAGCGTTATATGATGGCTGGCCTAACTGCATTCCATTATGGTGACAAATTAGAGAATCAAGCATAATTTATTGGTTTCCATGGGCAACTTAAAAGTGTTCTTAATTCTAAAGTAATGTCAATAGCACTTAATACACTGTTTTACAGCCATTTATATAGTCTGCATATTGATCCCAATAATCTGGGTCCTTGTTTTACCGACCTCGGAAGGATGGAAAGCTGAGTCAACCTTGAGCCAGTGAAAATTTAAATGCCAAACTGGCAGTCAGCAGAAGTAGCCTGCAGTACTGCAGTCTAACCACTGCCCCATCACAGATCATTTAATCCTATCTTAAAAGTAGTTAAACTTCACCATCTTTATACTGTCAGGTTCTAATTTAAAAAAATAGCCTCTGCTAAAGATGTTGGAAAAACATGAATGTTAAGAGATGTTTTTATGTGACTTGAGCATTGGATGGTCATCCTGTATGAATACCGATGTCACAGGGATAGGGCTTGATTTGTGGGTGGGTGAGAATATGATCCCTTTAATAATTCTGTTTTAGAGTTTACTGTTTTTTTCTGTGTTGTCTATTTCAAAATAGCTGAAGATCCTCATTTTTAACAATCAGAAGATTTCAGAAAGGGATGGAGGACTACATGTTACGTGAGGGCCAAGGCCTTTTTCAGTCAGTCTTAACTTTACTACTGAAAAAAAAGTGAATTATTAGCTATGAACTGCTACTTGTCTTGGTGTCCATCCTATGTCCATCACTGCAATAATTATCCACTTCTGTTAACAAAATAGTAACATCAATTGTTTACATTTTCTTGCCTCAAACTCATCACACTGCAAAAAATGGGATGGGCAAAGTGATATACACATAAATAGTGATATTCAAGCATCCTTGCAAATGCTATAAAATGACTGGATCCCTTAGCTCTTAGGCATTCTCACAAATCTGGAAAGTCTTGGAGCTGTGGAATAAGTTATTCCATACTGATAAAAATTCTAGAGCAAAATTATGTGATAATTAGGTGCCTATGAAAGTTTGGAAGTAAAAAATGGATCTTGCTTTTTCCCCCTGTTACTTTAGCATTAAGTAGTCTTGGCATTTGTTACTTAAGCATTAAAACTGGTTCTATCATGAATGTAATAGTTGGCCATATCTAGCTGACCTCGGCTGATCTTAAAAGGTGAATGGCACTTCGTTCTTTGGGGCCATCAGGAATATCTAGGACGGTAGACTAGATTGAGAAGCTAAAAATCTGGAAGAAGGCATTGATGCATAAGTAGTAGGACCAAAAAATATTAATTTAGTCCACTTGCTTTGTGTGTGTGTGAAGCTTTGCACAGCAGTCTTCACCTTTTGCTAAGAAGATTGGATTTAATTGTGAACGGCTGGTGTTCCCCCAGTGAGAATGGTTTAATTTGCGCAGATGAAATCAACGTAAGGTTATCAGGATCTCTTTATTAAGGGTCATGTTGCATGAGATCTTCAGGAAGCCACTGGCAGTTCCATTATGTAGGCAGTTCTCAATGATACGTGCAATTAAGTCAATATAATCTCAATATTACGGCCGTGGAGCAACAGCACATTTGGAAATGTAGATCCAAGAATATGAAATCTTACTATGAAACCAAGTTTCATGCAAATGCAAATTAATTTTTGGCCTTTAAAACAAAAATGAGTCAGGGATTCTGAATATTGGACAAAAACAATTCAAAGACATTTCAGGCAAAAACAATGCCAAGATAAATATGGATATTATCAATGATCTAAATGCTCTCTCTAGTGGTGGTAACTTGCATGCAGCTGCTATACTATTAATAGACTTGTTCCACCACTGCAGGTCTAATGAATTACAATTCAGTTGGTAGTGTTTCCCATTATTCCTTGTTCCCTTTGGGGAAAAAAAGAGTTCTAATTTTCTATGCTAGATTTTTTTTCATCAGTTACTACTCAACTGGAAATGAGATTGGAGCAGGAGAGAATTAACTGTTTTTAAAGATTGAGTGGTAGAGAAGAATTAAAAGTCATAATTTCTTCATTTTGGAAAAATTTGTCATTGCTTTTGTCCTCCTTAATTTGCAGAATAATATAATTTGAGTTAGGCTGAATGAGTAAAGGAAAGTCTAGTGATTTTGCTTGATAGCAGAATGGAAATGGGGTGATGATATGCTTCAATAACTGGCTTACATTTTTATGCATGTGGCTGGGGATAATGAATTAGTCAAAAAGAAATGTTTTTCCGTATTGACCCTCTTAATGGAACACTGATTTCAGTCTCTGATAAGCAACAACCAAATCTGTACCATTTCACACACATTCTTGAGCATCACACAAGCGCAAAGATTTGATGAATGAAAAATAGGTTTGCTGCTTCTGAACATGTACAAAAGACAGTAGAAACATTCCCATGATGGAATTCTTTATTTTGAGGAAGAGAGTTCATAATTTTGATAAATTTTGGAAACAGGTGGCAGAAGATTTCAAATTTAGCCTATTACTTAGCCATAGCACTTAGACTTATATAATGCTTCATAGTGCTTTACAGCACTCTGAGCGATTTATAGGGTCACTATATTTCTCCCCCCCCCCCCAAAATCTGAGACTTCATTTATTAATCTCAGAATGATGGAAAGCTGAGTCAACCGTGTGCCGGTCAGGATTGAACTGGCTGTGTGGGAAGAGTTAGCCTGCAGTACTGCATTCTAACCACTGCACTACCAATCTCCTTAGCTTTTATTTTTAATATTTATTATTGTCCAGTGTGCAGGATTGCAATAATAGGAAAGGTAACCCTCTGAATTTTTTTTAAATTTTCACCATTATTTCTAATTTGTCTTAATGCTTTAAAGTTACCTTCCCTGCAACCCACTTTCCATCAAATAATCAGCTATTGAAAACTGACATTTTCCAGATGGATGTTTCTCTGGATATTTTGAATTCATGTGTGCATTTCCTTTAAGACGAAGAGAAACAAAGCTTGAAAGATTACGATTACTATTACCTGGCCAAATGGCCTCTTATAACTTAGGGAATAACATGGTAAATATTTGAAGTTTCTGAGTTGCTATATGATAAGTGTTACCTTGTAAAACATGACACTTTGGGACCATGGATGTTTGCAGCTGGCTACTTTTGTGAAATGACCAAAACAATGTGTTCTCATAACACAAGTTCTGTCCCTTTTGGAGTTGTGTGCCATGATGCATATTCAGAAAGGTGTGGAGCTTGCATTGCAATGGTGGTAGTGGGTTCAGGTTAGTCATGATTCCTGATAAATGTTTGGATTAATTGCTGCAGTTTTCTAACAATGTTTGCCTTTGTCTTCTTAGGGCCAAGCGTGTGTGACTGGCCCAAGGTCATCCAGCTGACTTTGTGCGTAAAGCGAGATTAGAACTCAGTCTTTTTGGTTTTACGCTGGTGCCTTAACCATTGCTTGGGACAGATGTATACAAGGGTTTTCAATGCCACATCATTTTTATATGCAAATCCTCATGTTACCACTTTTGGTTACCTTTTTTTCATTTATAGGAAACAAGAGAAGATTTAATGGGCCATAAAACATAAGCTACAAGGCAGAGATGATGATAAATGGTCGCAAAACCTTAGTGTATTAGCTGAATCAAAGGCACAAATAAATGCAAAAGATTAAAACGTTCGTAATTTAAAAATATTAACCATAAATACAAATGCTTTCCGGAAACTTCACAGATACACGGGAAATGTATTAACCAATTTGAAAGTTGTGAAATATACCAAGATAACTGTTAATATGAAATCGTAAAGAAACATTGACTTGGATTAAGATTTAGTCAGGCTTGAAATGAACCCACTGAAATCAGCTATGATTAAATTAATTTCATTTGATCTACTTTTTAAGCATCACAGAATCTTGATCTAATCTGTAATAAAGAGGGTGATACTAGGCCAATGATTAAGATGAAAGTTCTTAAAAATGTTGAGTGTTTACATTATAAAATTTGGCTCATTTAATTTAGTGAAACTATAAGAACTGTTAGCCAATTACAAAAAATACCAGAGGAGGTAAAAGGTAAAGATATGGAGTGAAGGCCAAATCTTCCTACTGATTGTTCAAATACCCATGCAGAAAACCAAGTGTAGGCTTCCTGAAAGTTTTGCTTGTAAGGAGAGGCTAAAATTGCAATATTGTTTAGTTTCTTATAGCAAAAGTTCCTGTAGGAGAGAGGGAAGGCTGTTGCACTGCTATTCTAGTCAAAGATGTATTTTTGCCAGGGAAACTGGGAAGCTGGCAACTAAGATGGACATAAATAGGTCTGGTTGTTGCAATCCTAGAATTTTAATACAGAACAATATGTAGACTGGCAAAATTGTGTTTGGTAGCTCAGTGTTCATGCCTCTGAAGGCTTGTTAGTTTGTAGAATCCAGAGATTGCTGAAGAGTTTTGTTGGGCCTGATTTTTGTATTTATTTATTATTAAACTTCTATGCCATATCTCACCAAAGCAATTTAGGTGGCTTGTGATTATACAATGCAGAGGTGGGTGCTGAAAACAAAAGAGAAAACACATTGCTGGACACAGCCTCCCTATTCATTCTATTCCTGCCTTTTATCTGTTTCTAATCTAGAAGTGACACATCTATCTCTAGTTTCCTTTCTTCCCTCTCTTTCTCCCTCTCTTTTACCCTCCCTCCATCTCTCTCCAATATTATAGAGCAGGGGTCTCCAACCTTGGCAACTTTAAGACTTGTGGACTTCAACTCCCAGAATTCCTCAACCAGCAAAGTTGAAGTCCACAAGTCTTAAAGTTGCCAAGGTTGGAGACCCCTGTTATAGAGTGCATCCATATCCTATTAGAAAATACTTGTGGTACACAATATTAAGTAGAGAAGTGTTTAATTGCTCTGCATTTTACATTCTCTAGCAGTTGCTCTTAAAAATAATGAACTTTAAGCACTTGGCATGTCTAGCCATAAATAGCCTTGCTAACTCCTGCTAAGGAATGTGGCTAAACTAGATGTCTTATCTAATATATGCAGGAAAGATTGATGCGGTCTTTGCACTGAATTCCTCTCAAATTAATTTATTTGAAACATTTATTTAGCCACTAATGTTCCAACCAACTCTGGGTGACTCCCAATCAAAAGTTAAAACAACGTAAGAAACCAATCAAAACTAAACACATCAAAACATTAAAAACAATAAAAACCTGGCATCTGTTTATTTTAAGACCAAAGAAACCACAGGAAACATCAGTTAGATAGCTTCAGCTCATGCTCAGCTTTCATGGCTGCTCAGCTTTCATGAGCATGTTTCAAACATGGTTTGTCTTTGCTTTTTCTTTTAAGGATAGTTTGAGTTTCCTGTGCCCAGTCCCAAAATTCCTTAGAATATTTTTTCATTCCGGGTACTACTCAGTAAAGACCCTGCTTATCTTATCTTAGTCCTGCTGAGATGATTAGCCAAGATCTCAGTGAAGTCACCTGCCAAACCAAGCTTATTTTAAATGAACGATAGATAATGGGAAGATTGTAGCTTCTGAAAAGGAAACCAAAAGTTCTAACAAATTTCTTCTTGCTTCCTCCTTTTATACAATAGAATATAAGGCAGGGGTGGGATTCAATTTTTTTAACCGGTTCTGTGCGCGTGGCTTAGATGGTGGGCATGGCTTGGTGGTCATGTGACTGGTTGGGCGTGGCTTGGTGGTCATGTTATTAGCTGGGCGTGGCCAACTCTATCACTCACATTGAGGCACGCATCTCCTCGCCTGGCCTCTCATGACTGTGGGGATGCTGCAACAGTCGTAAGTGTGAAAAAGGGTCATTAGTCACTTTTTTCAGTGCCATTGTAACTTTGAATGGTCACTCCACACAAGCAAAGTACCAGCAAAGGAGGGGGGGGGGAACTCCAGAGACGTTCCTGAGACAGGAAGTCTAGTCCTGCCAAGAAGGTAATAAGGGTTAATGGAGAGGCAGTTTCTGTAAGCAACACCAGAATGTTTCCTTCCTGCCTTCCAAACAGGATTAGGCCGGTAATTTCTTCTAACAACCGGTTCTCCAAACTGCTTAGAATGTTAACAACCAGTTCTAGTGAATAGGTGCGAACTGGTAGAATCCCACCCCTGATATAAGGCTAATTTAACTAGCTGCCCAATGTTTTGAATGCAGAACATTGTTTTCATATCAAGTGGACCCCACAACAATAGGCTGTGTGGCATCTAAACTATCATGTATTGGCAAGAAAGGAAGAAGTGCTGAAATTAAGATCAGGAAGTTGAAATAAGGCACTGTCAACAACAGCTTCATCTCCAGGTTTTCCTGCTCAGTTCAGGCAGATGATAGATAGGAATAGAAACCCCAAATTTGCTTTCTGGAAAGAAATGTGTATAAAAGAACAAAATTCAATTCTGACTTACTCTTAGGCAAGTATCCATACAGCTGTAGCTATAGACACCAGCAAGGCTGTTTTAAAGGCATGTCTTTTATTTGATACAGTGTGCTTCTATATTTTTTGTATCTGTCTTCAGAAAGCTGACTCTCATCATTATGAAAGCTGAGTCTGACAGAAATGCTAGATGCAGTAATTTGGATGATCTAGCTGACATCTCAGTAACAATTGGTTCAGGGTTATTTTTATAATGCAGTTGTGAAAGTGGTAGCACAAATGGGCCTTTGGAAAACCTTGTGAGATTTAAATCACAGTGTCATCAAGAACATTGGTTAGTGCCAAGATCAAGGCGCACAAATGAATGAATATGTGAGAATTTTTGTTCTAGTATTTAATAGAACCAGTATATGTATCTTGCCTAATTGCAGAAACGCTTCTCTGCAGGGTTTAACAGCTGCCTTGGTGGATGTAATGAAAAGCAAGAATAGGGAAATTCTAATTCGGAAATACCAAATTCTCACCTCAGAGGAGTTCAGCTTTCAGCTATTTGGGGAATCCCAAGCATATGTTTGCACCCTGTCCCCAATATATAAATAAAATTTACTTCCCAGTTTCAGGGGAAAAATGCTATTTAATGCAGCGACTTGTAACAAATTGTCCCTTTCAAGCCCTAGGGTGTGTAAAACTAATGCTCCTTTTACAGATTTTAAAATTCCCTGTGGACATCACTCTCGACTTCACGGTGCTGGATGTGACGAATGATGGAGGGAATGCTTAAAAGATAACCGTGATCCATTGTTTTGAGTTAATATCCGTATTTGTGTAAATATTCTTTTGGGAAGACTTGATGATTTAAAGATGGGATTATGGTTTATTTTGAACTGTGAGTGGCACGGGGACCTAGAGGTGGAGCTGTGAGTTTGAGTCTAGGTAGCGGCAGATATTTCTCTGGATGCAAAGAAAAGATGCCAGCTGTGAGCTCCATGTAGGCATCAGGAAGGGCATCTAGCCAGTAAATGCTCAGCTCCATTCAGTTTCCCCGATTCTGTCCCAATGTAAGGGATTACAGGGTTGTTAAAAGAATTAAAAAAAATTGAATTAGATGCTCCAAATTGGAAATTGTATATGAAGAACTGTGGTTTTACCAAGCACTCTTCTTTTACAATGGAAACATGGAGCCACCCCAGGCTGTTAGTAATAGGTCATCAGTAGAATTCTTTGGGAATCAGTTTCTGCAAATTTGAATATAGTCCAGAGCATGAACTGGTTACTGGTATGAGCCAATCAATTATCTCTTTAGCTGACTCAAGATGGTGCAAAGAAAATGCTTTGGTTCTGAGCCCCTTTACCCTACACCCGTGATGGCGAACCTATGGCAAGCGTGCCACAGATGGCACACAGAGCCATTTGATTTGATTTGATTTATTCGGATTTATTTGCCGCCCCATCTCCCGAAGGACTCAGGGCGGCTCACATAACAATATAACATACAAATATTTAAAAAGTATTAAACCTGATCCAAATAAACAGTAAAATCCCACGCTAAAATACCCAATTAAAAACCCCAATCCCCCTCAATCCAAGCCGGACTGCAAAAACAGCCAGGTCTTTAGATCGTGGCAGAATGAACGCAGGTCAGGGGCCAACTGCAACCCCAGGGGCAGCTGGTTCCACAGGGTGGGCGCTCCCACAGAGAAGGCCCTACCCTGGGGGGCTGCCAACTGGCATTGTCTGGCCGACGGCACCCTAAGAAGGCCCTGCTGGTGGGAGCGCAGAGGGTGATTGGAACTCGATGGTGGCAGGAGACGCTCCTGCAAATACCCCGGACCCAAGCCATATAGGGCTTTATAGGTCAGCACCAGCACCTTGAATTTGTACCAGCACGCGAGCCACAGGCAAACTTACCTCACTGTGCATGTGCGTGCCTCACAGCTGATTTTTGGCCTGTTTGAGGCCTTTTTCGGCCTCCCAGAAGCTTGAGGAAGGCCCCTGCAACCCAAAAAATAGGCCCGTTTCATCACTTCCTGTAATTCCAAAAATACCAGAAGTGATGAAACGGGCCTATTTTTCGGGCTGCAGAGGCTTTCATCAAGCCTCTGGGAGGCCAAAAAAGGCCTCAAATGGACCAAAAATTTGCTGGGAGGCACAGTGCAGGTAAGGGGGTGGCAGGGGGGAATTGTGCATGCATGTGCAGGGGGTGTGGGGGGCCTTGCCTTCTGGGTGCTGGCACGCGAGTGCAAGTGCGCACACAATTATTGGCACAGGAGCCCAAAAAGGTTAGCCACCACTGCCCTACACCAAGTCCCGGAGTAAAACATAAAAATGCCATGCAAAATAGAAATAGAATATAGTGAGAGTGTCTACTCCATCTATATTGGTATGAGAGGAAACAGAATAAAAGTTGTTTGTATACTTTCAAACCACCTTGCCACTATGTTGCATTTAAAAGCCTCTAGAAGTGACCTGCTGGCATTTTAGTAGGGGAGAAATAATCCAGTTCTGTGGGAGGCTTGAGCCAGATGTTCCCTCCAGCAGGGAAAAAGATCGTCCATAAACTTTACAGAGCCACAGTTTTGCAAAGAAAACATCAGATTTGCTTTGGTTTCAAATAAACTGCACTCTCTTAAGTGGTTCAGAGAGCATATTGCTCCCACGAATCTGGATCCTCATTTTGGAAGGATGGAAGGCTGAGTCAACTTTCAGCCAGTCAGTATCAAACTCCTGGCAATGAGCAGAATCAGCCTGCAACACTGCATTCTCACCACTTGCACCAACATGGCTCATCTTATGCCTATCTTGCTTCTTTAGGGAGACCCCTCCCTCTCCCCTCCCCCAATAGCTTCAAGCCTGTGTTTGAAATAAATTCCAGAGCAAGGTGGAGCTCAAAGGTATTTTTTTTAACTGAGGGTGAGAAGGGAAAAGTATACTTTTCATAGTAGGCACAATATTGGGAAGATCCCAAGGGAATTGTTGGAGGTTAGACTTCCACATGAATAAAGATTGTGGCAAGCTTCCCTTCCTCTCAAAAATTCTCAATCTACCAATTTCTTTCTGAATACCTTTAATACATTATTCCCTGGGTGCTATTACATCTTGATATATCAGAAAACTAATGGGGTCTGGAGAATATTAAATTTTTACCATGTGGCGGAGAGGGACAAGATTTGACAAATTGATCCAGCTAAAATAGTTTTCTGACTGGTGTGTAAGCTCCATTTAGGTGGCATGTGCTTTACCATCTTCAATGAGACACGGGCCTTCCAGGTGGATGGCATCTAGTGTTAGTTAGAAATCATTGCATGCACTGGCCATCTTTCTATCTTTCAGTTTTTATGTGGCAAGAAAAAAAATAGATTGAAGAAAAAGTAAACACAAAGGGGGGGAGGTCACAAATGGAAAATGTCTTTATCTGAATCTCCCCATCAAATTTGTTGAAAGAAGCAGGATGATTGCACAAGAAATATGGTTGTCTTGAAGCACTTAGATATTACCGTACATTTTAGAGGGATGTGGATCAGTGGTGGGATTCAAATTTTTTTACTACCGGTTCTGCGGGCGTGGCTTGGTGGCCATGGCAGGGGACGGATACTGCAAAATCCCCATTCCCACCTCACCCCACTAACCTGCTTTCCAGTTCCATTCTCTTGTGCAGGGCAGCAAAAGAAGACCCAGCTGATCAGCTGGGACTTGGGAGGCAGAGAATAGATGGGGGCAGGGCCAGTCAGAGATGGTATTTGCGGGTTCTCCAAACTACTCAAAGTTTCCGCTACCAGTTCTCCAGAACTGGTCAGAACCTGCTGAATACCACCTCTGGTCTGGATGTTGTTTTTCCTTTATTCAGAAGTCTGTGGAAATCCAAAACATATTTATTTATTCATTGAAGTGTACATACATACATACATACATACATACATCTGAATGCTGCCTACTCAATAGATTTTGGATTATAGGGATTAAAGCTGTAAAAATGAGGCATACAGCCCTGATATTTGTGCATTCAATGATGCCTTTAGGCTTGGGTAAATCTGGTAATTGCCTGGATCCAATTTCTTATTTATTCAATAAATTAAAAAATTTTTACCGTGATTACTCATTGTGTCTCCTTATACGCCACCAGTATGTTTGCAAAATTACATTTGAGACCACAGTTTTTTAACAGGTAGACTTTAATTTTTGTGTTTCTAGAACATTCAGATGGCGTTGTGTCACTATTAGTCTGGAGAAACAAAGAAGAAAGTTAAGACTAACAAGAAAATCTGAGAGACAATCTACATGATGATTTTGGCAAACTTATTGATACCAATTTGTGCTCAAAAGTGGGAGAAAAACTGCCGCTTTTTCCAAAGTTGATTGCCTTGCAGGGATGACCATGATAGCTTTGGTGAAGGCTCCAAAACCCCTAAGATTTCCCCACAGTTGGAGACTGTCAGCCCTATAGAATAGATTGGGGTATGAAACAACTGCCCTATAGGTCTAAAACCCTTGTCTGATCCTTGCCTTGGTAACAGATCATTCTCCTTCAAAGCCATTCCCTTTCCTTCTACAGGTACTGGTAGGAACTCTGATAAGATACAGTTCATTCCACTCCAGGCTTCAAATGTTATATTTTATACAGTTTCTTAATGCCTTTCCATCTATTCTTATTAATGTATAAGCTGCACTGTATTCATTGGGCATTATTCATGGTAATGTGTACACAGGATTGCCTGCACACATCACATCTATGTGATTTCCTGCCAGCCCACTCAACCCCAACAATTTACCAGAGGCCTGTTTCTTAATTCTATTTTAGAAATAAGCTGTCAAATGCCTGACAACCTGATTATTTTTCTGGGATATTAAACTGTTCCCTGCACTCCAATTTATAGAAGTGTAGCTGGAGAGGTCACTATGTTGACAAGTTAGCATGAATGTTAGGAAAGCAAATGCCACTAATCAGTGCAGGCTTTTAAAATTCACCTTGTCAATCAGTGTTTTTCTGTTCTAATAATTAATGGAACATTTTTTCTAGGCTTGGATTCAGCAAAATAACAACATTTTAAGAAGTCACATGTTAGCGGTGTCCTGCAAAACCAATTCCATCTGTTATTATTTGTTATATTTAATACATTTGCATATTATTACTTATTCTGTTAGACTTCAAAGATGTATACAAAGCCAAGAAATGATTCAATTATAACTTAGAGATAAAAAAACATGATATGCTTAATTTGGTCAGCAAAGGGTCTAGTAGTTGCATACACATAATGTGCTAAAGTTGGTTAGTTTTGGGGCGCTTTCATATAAACCCAGGCTATTTGATTGAATAAATAGAACCCATAAAATAGATTAATTTAGTTTCAAGCGTATTTCTATAAATGTGGCCAAAGTATAATGAATACAATTTCAACACAGGCTAATCACATACATTTAATGCTGCCATAAGCAAACCTGTTTGGACATTGTTCTCAGTAGTAAAACAGCTTGATATGAAAAAAGGGCCCAGATAAGTTCCTGTGCATATTCACTAGATGAATATAAGGAGATTGTCTGCTATAGAAGGATGCTTCCAGCATGGGAGAAGGCACCATAATGAAAAGATCTCACTTTGAATGGAATAGTCATTTAAGCTTTGGCCAATGATTGTCAAGTATGGACCTATGGAATTGGGAGGACGGGCATTTTTAAACTCTTGGGTCTCAAGCAGGGGTGGGATTTTACCGGTTCTGACCGGTTCTATAGAACCCCTTGTTAACGTTCTAAGCAGTTTGGAGAACCGGTAGTTAGAAGAAATCTCCTTTTGTTTTTTTCCACCCTTACATTCTTGGCAGTATACCTAAGGAGGTTTTTTTTCTTGATACTTTCTTAAAGGGGAAGGGTTGTTTTAAGCTTTTTACACTGCTGTTGGAAGGAAATACTCCCCTGGAAATATTTCTCCTTGCCTAGCTAGAAAGATTGTCATTCAAACGTGAGTTTACATACCCTTTCTGAGTTTTGGTCTAAAACTGGTTTTTGGTGAAGTTTAATTCTGTGCTTGGTGACATTTAATCTGTGTTTATTCATAATTTTCCTTATTCAGCTTTGTTTGAAAGGAAAAAGATTAATCTTTGATCCTGGAAAGAAACTGGTTTGATAAATCTGGCTAGTTCCTGTCTCTATTTGTTCTGGTAATTGGTTTAACAAGCAACAGCTACTGTTGTGATTTAATTATTTGTATTGTGTTTGAATTTTTTCCTGCCTCATGGATTCTTTTTCTATCTGGGGAGGGGGGTCTTCCTTCACTGCTTTAGTGGTATCTGGCACTGTCCTTTTGGGGTGTACTTCCAAAAGGCAGGATACAAGCTTGGCACTGATTTTTTTTACTGCCTTTCTGGAGGGCATGTGACCTTTCCTTAAATCTGGATGATTTCCTTAGGATATCTTGTGAGATGAGTGAGACCAGCTGGTATCTTTAAGTGGTGCAAATGGATCTAAGGATTGCTTTTCTGGAGAGCTTAAATGAGCTCTCTGCTAAAGGGTTTCACTTTATGAGCAAGAGTTGGCTGCTGATAGTTATCACTGCATTTTAAATATTTTAATTCCACAAGGTGTTCTGGCACCCTGCCTGATTTGTAACTCCGGCTTGCAGATATTTTTAATTTAATGATTGGTATTTAGGGCAGCTTTTTGCAAGCAAAGAAGCTTTTTGTATTTTTGTACAGGTAATCCTTGACTTACAACAGTTTGTTTAGTGACCATTCAAAGTTACAATGGCACTGAAAAAAGTGACCAAGTCACACCCACCAACTAAACCACGCCCACAGAACCGGTTGTTAAAAAATTTGAATCCCATCCCTGGTCTCAAGCCATTTGGGGCTTTAAATAGTCTCAATACTTCAACTTCGAATTGGGAAAACAACTATAAATTTCTTTCAGCACTGATGTTATTGGAACAAAGACAGAGATGCCAGCCAGAAGGCTAACTAATGAATTACCACCAAGTGGAATTTTGGAGTCATTATCAGTCCAACATTTAAGACTTTGTGTTAACATTGTGCCAAGAATTTAATTTGCAATTTTTCAGCTATTCTCAATTTGAGAGGGAGAGTGAAAAAGAGGATTTTGTTTTCTCCATTGATTCATCTATCTGCAAGGAGAGGGAGGGAGGGAGGGAGGGAGGGGGAGAGAGAGAGAGAGAGGGAAATTATGGGAGCTTCATGGCTAGGTGCAGGTTTCTTTCATTTATCCTCTGTGTCATTGATTCTTATCCTGATGATCCTTATTCTTCCATGGGTATCCTAGCCGGTGGAAAAACATCAACCAATCAATTTTCTTAACTTGGAGCGGGCCTAAGAAGGAGGTAAGTTTTGACATACAACTAGACCAGAGGGTTTAACATCCTGTCAAATCTTATTCTAGCTTTACACGTGTGATTTTGTGCAGATACAGTCAAAGGGAGCTGACTCTCTGCTGATATAATCTAATTGTCAGGTTTCTTCTGGAAACTGGTTTATCAAATATTCTTTTTGAATGGGCTCCATTGCTTGCACCAAAACAGAATTGATAATGGGGTTACTTTTTGAGACAGATTTAGTTTCCAATGTGAACCCATGATCAAAAGCAATCTGACCGGTAGCTAACAGGTGTGGGCAGAGTTAAGAGGGAGACATCTCCCTTTCCCTTGTTTCACTGTGAGTTCCCTGCCACCACTCAGCTGCTGCTCAGGGGGGCCCAGAATGTCTGAGGCAAGCTCTGGCTAAGAAACCTGGTTGAGATAAGGAGAGAGGTGGATTAGAATGAACCAGGCTCCCTGCTGCAGAATAGACCTGGAAGTCAATGCCCAAGTACTACGAAAGAAGAGATTTCTAGAGATTTCTAGCAGACTGTAACATCAAATGGCTGCTGAAGCATGTTGGATTGCACTCAGTTCAACTGATTGTACTAACCAGTTCTCCTTGTCTTCTTGTCCCTCTACTATCTCATAAGAAACTAGTGATTCCTAATGCACTCCCAAGACACAAGATAAATGAGGACATGCAACTCCTTTAGAAGAGGGGCTTTGCAGTCCACAGGAGCACGTATGAAGATCTTTCTTAAGCCAGCTACATCTTTTTCTTGTCTCATGTGCCTGCTTCCTGGCACTTTCTGCAAGTTTATGCACACTTTTTTTGTATCAGAGCTGGTTTATTCTTCTGAAGAGAACTATTTCATGCATGCTTCTGCTCAGCTAAAAGAAACATTTCTAACAAGACTTGCAGATTCCTAGAAACTCTTTTGCCTTGTACTCCCAACTGGATCTTACAGAAATGGAAACTAGAATGCTCCATCCACTGTCTTGTACCATAATAAATTTTTCAAGAGAAAAATTGAAGAAAAGTTGAAGATACAAACTGAAATCATGGGATTGATATTCCTTCTGTCTTGCAAAGAAAGCTCTGGGAATATGAATCGCTCCCACAACGTGTGCTTTCCTCCTCTTCCTTTTCTGTTTTGCAGTGATTGGTGCATTGGGCTTTCTTTTTTGATAAAAATTTATCTTTCTTTTATGCATCTTCAGTTGTTCTGCTCTTCTTGGATTGCCTTCTCTTGCATACTTTGTCTTTTTCTAACCTGGGTAGTTCCTGCCCACTAGTTCTGCCTTAGGCACTGTACTGTTATTTGAATCTCTAACATAAAATATTTGATCCTTGTTAGAAAACAAGGATACCCTTTACAAATAATCATTGATTTATCCTAACTAATATAACACTACGTAATCAGTGAATTAGAATTCATTAACATCACAATAAGTAAACATGGCCTTACTTTAATGAGAATTTGAGGACAAAAATGAGAACTTAGCTCATTCCATAGTAAATAATTAACTTATTATTTTCAGACCAAATAATTAACACCCATATCTGTAAAAGAGATCTGTAAAACTGATTTACAAATTCTCTTGCATTACATACTGTGTATATGTTAGAGTTGATCAACCTGTTTTGTAGTGCCTGCTTCCTTAATATTGTAGCCTGTTTTACTGTATTTTTTTGGATCTTCAATAAAAAATGTAGGTTCATTACCATGCCTTGAAGGAAATATTCAAGAGAACAAAACTTATTTATTTATTTATTTATGTCTTTATGTCTTTATTTATTGATTTGATTTGATTTGATTTGTCAATCGCTTACAAGGTAATAGGTATAAGTATAAACATGAGTAAGGATATGGGAAATAGGTACAAATAAATGGGGACAATAGGACAGGAACGGTAGGCACAAATGCACGCCCCTTACAGACCTCTTAGGAATGAGGTAAGGTCAATAGTGGATAGTTTAAGGGTAAAGGAGGGGGGGTTTGAAGATGTAACAACAGAGTCAGGAAGTGCATTCCAGGCATTGACCACTCTGTTGCTGAAGTCATACTTTCTGCAATCAAGTTTGGAGCAGTGTACATTGAGTTTGTATCTGTTGTGTACTCTTGTATTGTTGCGGTTGAAGCTGAAGTAGTCATGAACTGGTAGGGTATTGTAGCAGATAATTTTGTGTACTACACTTAAGTCCAACCGTAGGAGGCATAGTTCTAGGTCAGGGGTGGCGAACAAGTTTGACACAAAGAGCCGCAATTTTAAACTGTGCGAGTCAGAGAGCCACACCACGCTCGCTGGCTCGTGCAGTTGTTTCCGAGGGATGGGAGACGGGATGACGCAGCCGGGGGCGGGACTACGCGCTCGGAAATCTCTCCTCAGAGATCCCTCCTCAGAAGCAGCATAACAAAATCCAAACGTGGCAAAGAGCCACAGTATACAAAATAATATAATATAATAATAATATAATAATAATATAAGAGGCAAAGAGCCGCATTCATTTTGGCCGGAAGCCGCATGCGGCTCGAGAGCCGCGTGTTCGCCACCCCTGTTCTAGGTGGTCCAAGTCCAAAATCTCAAGCCTGGTGATGTAAGGTATTCTGTTGCGAGCAGAGGAGTGTAGAACTCTTCTCATGAAATACTTTTGGGCTCGCTCAATTGTATTAATGTCCGATATACAGTGCGGATTCTAGACAGCTGAGCTGTATTCGAGTATTGGTCTAGCAAAGGTTTTGTATGCCCTAGTTAGCAATTCGGTATTACCGGAGGAGAAGCTACATAAGATTAGATTTACAACTCTTAAAGCCTTTTTGGCAATGCTGTTGCAGTGAGCTTTGGTGCTTAGGTCATTTGATATGAGTACTCCAAGGTCCTTGAAAGAATGAGGATCGTCAACAAGGTCATATCCGCCTAGTTTGTATTTGGTGTACTGATTTTTTTTACCAATGTGTAGGACAGAGTATTTGTTGGTCAAAATTTGGAGTTGCCAATTGTTTGACCATTCAGACACATAATCAAGATCGCTTTGAAGGACAGTAGCATTGTCGGTGGTGATGAATAGTTTTACATCATCAGCGAAGAGGACTCAGTTGCTTATGAGGTGATCGCAAAAGTCATTTATGCTGATCTAGTCTTATAATGGCATGGTGGGGGGAAAGACATTCAAGTCATAATTTTAATCTTTGGCTTAGTAGAATAAGTGCTATAAGTGACCCGGGTGGGGTTTTAGGGTTATTTAATTTATTTTAATGTTTTAATGTATTTGACTTGTTCTATTTAATAGTTTTTTATTGTAAATTTGCCCTGTTTTAATGTCCGCCACCCTGAGTCCTTAGGGAGTAGGGCGGCATACAAGTCAAATAAATTATTATTATTATTATTATTATTATTATTATTATTATTATTATTATATATACACTCAGAGTAAACAGTTCAATTTGGCAGAGAAAAAAAGTGTTGCAAACCTATTTGAATGTCTTAAAGCACTCAGAAAATGCTACTATCACTGCATCGTGTAGGTTATAAACGGAAGTGAAAGATACCAACTTCCCAAATAACTTACTAACTGCCTGGTTTGTAAAAGGCTGGGCTGGGTTTTTTTTGTTTTTTTTTGCTTGCTTGAGAATGAACAAAAATTGTCAATGATTGTTATAGTGCATTACAGATATTTTAAAAGTATAAATATACTAGAACCTTTTGACTAGTAATAAAGTATGATTCAGTTGCTAAAAAGACTTACTAGACCAGCTTCAGTGGAAAAGATAGAGGGCACAGTTATGGGCACACTCACAAAATGGAGACCATGGGCAATTATTAAACAGCTGGCATGGGAACATTGACCATCATGGAGCATTCAGTTATCATAAGAGGACTTAGTAATATTTGTAGAGAAGAAAGGGAAGGGAAGGGAGGGAGGTAAGGAAGGAAGGAAGGAAGGAAAGAAAGAGAGAGAAAGAGAAAGAAAGAGAAAAAAGAGAAAGAAAGAAAAACAGAGAAAGAAAGATGGGACACTTGAGGCTGGTGCTTTACAGCACCCAGTTTCCTTTTCTAATTTACTCATTTTTTATTACATGGGGACAAATATGGGCCTGAAGGCACTAGATTGCCTATTCCAGTCACATAGGATATTTCTATTGGACATCTTTTAATGTCTCAACCCTGAATCCATTTTAAAAAATAGTTACAATAATCTATTTTGAGTGTTTTCTGATCTGGAATGAGTAAGCTGGGCAGCTGAGCTAAATGTGGATCTCTTTTCCTCCCTCTTCTACAGAGAAAGGAGACAATATTAGGAGAAATATTGGTCAGTTTTAAGCAGTTCTGGAAGTGTTTTCTATATTTTTTTCTTCCCTGCTCTCAAAATACCTGGGTCAGGGGGTGCCTATTTCTGGGACCCACTTTCTTCCATTTGGAAATGTAAGTTACTTTACTCTGCCCTTTAATAGCATATCCCCATTCAATTAAAAAAAACATCAGAAATGTTGTTTCCAGTGGCAGATTTCCATTCCTGATATCATTTGATGAGGCTGGCTTGGTGTCAAAACTGTAGTTGTGTGTATATTTGCTTGCAGAGTTTTAGACTTCCAATTTCAGTCCCACAGCCTAACTTTGTTATGCACCATTACCTCTGAATTTCCTTTAGTCTTTGGAGGGGTGCCCCACTGATTGAATTGGGTGGGGTTTGGTTTGCATATCATTTTCTCTGCTTCTAAAGAAATCATTTGAGCAGATTGCTTATAAACATAGACTCTGTGTGGATTAATTTAGTGAAACATGGGGCTGATTTATATGAAATACACTAGGTTAAAAAAAAGCATAAACTTGATAATAGTTTATAAGGGATGTGAGATATACATGTGAATGATGTGAGATATATATTTAACACACACACACACACACACACACACACACACACATCCATACATAAAATAATATGCAAGTTTTATGCAAACATAAAACCCCCGATATGAATACAAGTCCAAGATACAAGTTATTCAATAAATAAACCAGTCTTAAAGTAAGATGTAACCAGGCAGGGGACCTTTCTGACTTTACCCAGACTATCAAGGGGGTGAAACAAGGGATTTATTTGGCATCGTTGCTTTTTAAATACACATTAACTCTGTGATTAAAACCCTTCAGAGAATTGCTATCCATGTGCCTAAATTAACTGATAGACATCTCCCAATTCTATTTTACGCTGACAATGCAATTCTTCTTTCCTTGTCTTCTGTAGGCATGAAGCCGGCACTAAGAACCCTGGCATCCTTGAGCAATGGGGGACAATTAGTTATTGAGTATGATAAATCTTAAGTTTTAGTTTTCCCCACAAAAGACAAAGGCATAAGTGGATAATTGATTCTCATGAATTAGTGCAAGTTTAATGTTTTAAATACTTGGGCATAGCATTTCAGGTCTCTAGGAAATTAATAGCCTGGATAAATTATGCCACTTCTACTGCCCCAAAGAGAACACTAGCAGTAACTATATTTTATAGGCAACAGGAAGGCAAATTATATCCCCGTAGCAATCAAACTGTTTATGACTAAAAAAATAGCCCAACTATTATATGGCATACAACCGTGATAGCGAACCCATTGCACCCATGCTGGAAGTGGCATGCAGAGCCATCTCCACCGGCATGTGAGCCGTCACCCCAGAGCAGGTTCGCAGGCGTGTGCGCTGCCCACCCGCCAGCTGATTGTCCAGTAGCTGCTGTGCATGTGCAAGGGGTGGGGCATGCACAGGAGATGCACATGTACAGAAATATGCAGCACACGGGGGTCGCACACGTGCAGAGATGCATGATGCACATGGGGGGGTCACATGTGCAAAGATGCACAGTACATGCTCGGGGTCATGCATGCATGCGCATGAGGCGTGGGGCCCCCGCGTGCATTGCCTTATGGGTGCTGGCACACGTGCGTGTGCATGCACCTGTCAGGCTCCCAGTTCGCTACAGAGCCCGTCAGCTCTGAACACACCTCGCAGCAAGTCAGCTGGCAGTGGAGAATATCACCTTAGCTCTGCTGACGCCAGATCTGTATTGCTGCTTGGGTGCTAGCCGATGGTGTTGGGGGTTGCTTTAGAATGACTCAGCAGAGCTGTTAGCTGCAGGATGGATTCTGAAGCAACTGCTGGCTGAAGGATTGTCAGAAAGTGGAACTTTCTGGTGTTGCTATGCAGTTTACAACTTTAGATAGATTTGATGGGGTGATCAAATCTACCAATGACAGGGTGACACTAAGCACCCTACCCTGACATGACAAGACACGCCCCCACGGTATATAAGGGGCTGTCAACTGTCATTTTCCCTCAGGAGGTCCACAACCCATGAGAGTTTTCTACGTGAGGTTTGTTATATCTAAAGAGAAGGAAAAGAGAGAAAGAGATTTATATCTCTCAGAGAGGTTTAAAGGTTTCTGAAAGAGTTATTCTGAAGTATTGCTTAAAAGAGAATATTCAGCATAGGTGAATATTTCTCTTAAACATCTACCTCAGTTTCTGGAAGTGAAGGAGGAAACAGAGAGAAGAGTTCCTAGACTAAAAGACTATAGACTCTGTAACTAAAGCTGTAAGGAACAAGAAGAACAACTAAAATAAGAAGAAGACTCTGTAAATAATTACTTATAATTATTTATTAATTGTTCTATATATTACAAATAAATACTTTTACTTTGAAACAACTTGGGCTCAGTATTTACTTTAAATAACTTTAGGGATAGACAAGGTTTATGGTCCAGAACTAAAAAGCAAAGTTCAAACAATATATTAACAATTGGTAGCAGAGGGCGGCTAGTTAAACCAGTCTATTCCTTAAGCTATTCAAATATGCCCAGTCTCAAAGCACCTAAAAAGAGTGCTAGAGTGATGGCCAGAGCCAAAGCAAGGCTCATGGCATCACAGAAGAAAGCAGGACCAGAGTCTGGAACGGCTTCAGCAGAAGCGTTCCAAGCACCGGCTGAAAGAAGAGAAAGCAGCATAGAAAGAAACCTGACAGCTGTTATCCCCTCTCATCCACTCGAGGCTCCGAGTGAATGCTTCCAGCCTTCCGAACGCCTACCAGCCTTGCCCAGCTCAGAAGTGGGCGAAGCAACAGAGATGGGAAGAATGCAACTTCCCATCCCAACTAAAAACCTAACTAAAGAGGAAGAAACCAGAATTAACTTCCTAAAGGCATTCGGCTTACTGTCGGTAAGCGGCGATCTGGCTACAGACCTCCTCAATCTAATCCGACAGATTGCGCCGGAGGAAGCAGTCGGACAGGACTGGGGCCCATGAAGGTAGCAGACTGGTAAGGGTTACCCAGTCCTGCCCTGAAACCCCATTGGCCGCTGGCAACGTGCGCGCGGGAAGCCAACAGCAATCCCTCTCGGCTTTCCCGCCAAACGAAATGGCGACTCAAAGGCGGGAAATTCAAAAGTCCCGCTTGGAAATGGCGCCTGCTGCCTCTCTGCCTGCCTCAGAGAACTTAATGAGCCAACATGCCCACAACCTAGAGGCTACTCTTCTGGCAGCGCCTACCACTGCAGCAGCCCAAAGCAGCCAGCCAGTACAAAGACTAGCCCCACTAGTGACAGCGGCATCGCTGTGCCCAACCATGCCGAGCATGTCACTAGTTCAGGTCGCTTGGACCCACGCCCAGATGACCAGCCCGGTCGTGGCAGTCCAACAACAAGAAACAGCTCGCCTACTGAGCTGGAAGTAAAAAAAGCTTTAAAAACCCTCGCTGGGGCTTTTGGGACCAGTCTACTGCCCCCCCGGCACCCGGCCTACTTCGGCCTTCCCGTGCAAGTCCCGGTCTACCCCAGACCATCCAGAAAGGCACCAGTCTATCTGTAGCCAAGAAGAGTCCTGGTCTACCCCTGACTACCCGGAAAGGCCCTGGTCTACCCATAGCCGAGAAGGGGGCAATCTACCTATAGCTACCTAGATGGACCCCGATCTACCACGACCTTCCAGGAAAGTCCCTGGCTTGCCGTTCCCTACGCTGACACCACCCTGGCCTACACGGATGCCTCCCACCTCGTGACAGCCTATCCAGGCGCCACCCAGATGACAGCGGCCCTCCCCGATGCCCTCCTGTCGACTGCGGCCCGATACTCGCCTGTTCCGATGGCGACCACGGCTCCCGCGATGTCTTCAGCCTACAAGGGCCTTCCCGGGAGCTCAACGGCACAGGCCGGAGCTCAGGGGGTCGGCCCAAGGCTTACCAGAGGAGCCCCAGTGAAGAGCTCCTTCTCCAATGATGTCCCACAAAGAATGGCCTCTGCACATGCTCAGTCAGGAGCTCCAGAGGCAGGCCAGAGGCCCACTTCCGGAGCTCAACCGACAAGCTCCTTCCTCGGTGAAGTCAGGAACAGAATGAGCTTTACACATGCACAAACCATTTTTTCTCCCCCTCCCATCTGGGAGGAGCAACTGCTTGCGTCTAAGCCAATGGGGAACAAGCCTGCTGTCTCTATATCCTTGCCTTACTGTGCTGACGGGATTTCAGCACGGTGGACAGCAGAACAGCTTTTATTCACAGGGAAATTCTAACCTATTGCCTTCTGGCTTTAATAAACTTTCTGTTTCAGGGAAAAATATTCATGAGTGGGCTAGCCCATTCTCCTTCAGTAGTGATACTAATGAAGGAGAATGGGCTGAATTTACTAATTGATCCCCCTCCCAAGCCCTGGTCTATTGAAGTGGACTTGCTGCACCATAAAATATTTTGTTTAATTCTTTTGTCAATTGATCCAGCACTTTACCCTAGCATCCCCCATGGGCTTACTGTATATGAACTTTGGAAAATTCTGTTTAATATGTTTAATTCAAAGAATTATAATACAACTGCCAGAGTTTCTAGAGAGTTCCATTCATCCAAATTAAGGGCTGGAATGGATATCAATGAGCACCTCTGTAATTTAAAGAGGATGAGGGAGGAATTAAATTTAAGGGGGGGGACCCGTCTCTGAACAGAGTTTAATCAGCATAATAATTAATTCCTTGAATGCCAGTTGGGACAATTTTATTTCCCAATTGGATAACTCCACATATAATGGTATGTCACTAGAAATTCTGACAGGCAAGCTCATTGCTGAATTTAACCTTAGGAAGGATAGGGCAGCCTTCCATAAGGAAAGGGGGATGACTAGAGGGACTGGGAGTCCTAATAGGGTAAATACAATTGGTGAGTGCTTTAAGTGCGGATCAATGGGGCATTTTAGGAGAGACTGTCCTAGTCTCATAGGTATAAGGACAGTTCAAAGGGGATGCTCTAACAGCAAAAATAGAAAGAGGTCAGCCACTCCTAAAAGAAGGCCCCTGTAAACCAGAGAAGGGGCAAGGGGAACTACAGAGGTAACAAAAGAACCAATTACAAGCAAAATGACAACTTCGCAAGCATAACTGAAACAAATTACCCCAGACTCACAAAACACAAGCGTGAGCAGTTATGGCTTTTGGACAGTGGTGCCAGCAGACACATGGTATGTAACAAATTGTTGTTTAGTAATTTAGTAGACCACAGCTGCAATGTGACTGTAGCTAATGGCCTAAGGACAAAGGCCACAGGTATAGGCAGTGTATATATTTCTGGGCTTGGTGATGTGGATAATGTCTTATATGTTCCTAAATTGGAACATAACCTTCTGAGTATTCTGAAACTGAGTAAAGAGTGTAATGTAAATGTGGTTTTCTCAGAAGGGGAAGCCATGGTGACCAGGGATGGCCATATGGTGGGAGAGGTTATCATAATCAATAACCTACCAGGATGGATTCTGAAACAACTGCGGGACTGGAAATGGCTCTTTTCATGTATTGATGTGGTGCATATTGTTAGAGGGGGTTGGGGCACATATAGGTGGTAATTAAGCAGTAAGTTAAGACATGGTGAAGGTGGCACCAGGTGGGGACCAGTTAGTGAGGGTCAGAACAGCTTAGGGATGTAGACATGTTATAAGGTTAATAGCATTTAGAGATAATAGGTTAGGTACATTAACCTTGCCTGGCTTTTAGCCATTCTTGGCTGATCAGAGTATTTGTTGTTTGCTGATATATTGAATAAACCATCATTGTCCTAAAGAGGAGCTGGAGTTTGAATTCATTTAAAGACAAATCTTCAATACTCAAGGACTGGCTGAGAGAAGGTTAGCATTGGGTTTGAATTTGCTCTCTTTGCAAACCGTTCAAGTTGTACGATCTCGAACTACAAATAATTCTTCTTTCTGATAGATGTAGTATACAATCTAATGGTCATGAAGTGACAGAAGAATCTCCACAACCTCTCAGAATTGTGTTTCCTGCTGTTCAAGTATTCAATCTGACAGCTCGAAGGCAATCATCTCTTCCTGTTATACGATCTCGAACTAGAAATAATTCTTCTTCTGATAGACATAGTATACAACCTAATGGTCATGAAGTGACAGAAGAATCTCCACAATCTCTTGGAATATTATTTTAAGAACAATGGGACTGGTTGTATCCCAGAGTCATGGAGCTACGGAGTTGCCTGGGAGATGTCAGTCAGATACTACCACTACTCTGCTTGATTGGGGTGGAGTAGGGCGTGGGGATGATCATCAGAATCCTTATAGGGCATGAGGTAGCCTGGCTCCTTGGGGTCCACAACAGAATAGATGGGGACCCCCTCAGTTACAGGCATTTGATGGAGCAGCGGATAGGGTGTGGTTTTTATGGGCCAAGTTATTAATCTCCTTGATTTATATGGTAGATTTTATCTGTCCCATTGGGCCATGGTAATGGCTGTTACCGGAGCATTGGAGGGGGAGGCCAGAGAATGGGCTGCAGACCTGCACAGGGAACATTCAACCTTATTAGCCGATGTTGGGCTATTTTTGGGAGCCCTCCGGTCCCATTTTGAGGATAATTCCTAAATACAACAAGCGGAGGATGCATTGTTGTCTATTAAACAACAGGGTAAGGCAGTGGTAGACTATGTGCAGGAATTCAGGAGGGCTGCCGGGTGCCTACTTAACTGGCCTGAATGATTAATTATCCATCCATTCTGGGAAGGGTTGGACAGGGATCTCTGTCAAGCCTGTTTGTACCGAGGGCTTCCACCAAGAATACAGGACTGGTATACTGTGTCCATTGAATTGGATTTGGGGTTGTGTAGGCTTAAAGGGCGTAGTGAGATTGGAAATAACTTTCAAAAGGGATTACTAGGAGCTAGAATAACTACACCATCAAGACAAGCAATCCTGAGACTACTACTACCTGGTTTACAAAGATTACGGAAATGTGGAAAAATGTACATGGGATTATACATAAGGCATTTAAAGCTTATAAAGCCCAAGCTGATAGAAAATGAAGTGATCACCCACCGTTTAACATAGGGGATAGGGTATGTCCACCAAATACCTGAAGTTGGGTGTCCCATGTAAGAAATTGGGCCCTAAATATAAAGGACCATTTACATAACTCGGGTGATTAATCCTGTTACGGTACAATTGAAGTTACCATCACAAATCAAGAGAGTCCATCTGGTATTCCATGTTAGTCTCATTAAACCAGGCAGAAGTAACCTTGATGAACGTTTCCCTGGTCCAGTCACAGATCATCACTATGAGATAGAGGCTATTCTTGATTCACAACTACATAGAGGAATACTACAATATCTGGTTAAATGAAAAGGATATCCTTTGGGGGAGGCATCATGGGTTAGCCACACAGATGTAAATGCACCACATCTCCAATGAAGGTTCCATAAATGGTACCCTGGGAAGCCCAGGGGACTGTATAAAATGAGACTATAATGAATTATATCATTCTCTGCTTCACAGGTGGGTCTGAGGTACAGGGCCCCGCCTGTTGGGCTCTGAGTTCACTACGGAGCCCATCAGCTCTGAACACACCTCACAGCAAGTCAGCTGGCAGTGGAGAATATCACCTTAGTTCTGCTGACACCGGATCTGTATTGCTGCTTGTGTGCTAGCCAATGGTGTTGAGGGTTGCTTTAGAATGACTCAGGGTTGCTTTAGAATGACTCAGCAGAGCTGTTAGCTGCAGGATGGATTCTGAAACAACTGCTGGCTGAAGGATGGATTCTGAAGCAACTGCAGGACTGCAAATGGCTCTTTTCATGTATTGATGTGGTGCATATTGTTAGATGGGGTTGGGGCACATATAGGTGGTAATTAAGCATTAAGACATGGTGAAGATGGCATCAGGTGGGGATTGGTTAGTGAGGGTCAGAATAGGCTAGGAATGTAGACATGTGATAGGGGTAATAGCATTTAGAGATAATAGGTTAGGCGTGGCCAGAACTAGAGCTGCATATAGGCCTGGGTGTGGTGGGGTGTGTCTCATGACAATGATAATAAAACGAAAAAGAGCAAACTCAAACCCAATGTTAACGTTGTCTGGCTTTTAGCCATTCTTGCCTGATTAGAGTATTTGTTGTTTGCTGATATATTGAATAAACCATCATTGTCCTAAAAGAGGAACTGGAGTTTGGATTCATTTATTTATTTATTTATTTATTTATTCGACTTGTATGCCGCCCTATTCCCTAAGGACTCAGGGCGGCGAACATTAAAACAGAGAAAATTTACAATAAAATAGAATTAAACAAGTAAACAAGCCAAATAAAGTTAAAATAAAACCCAACCCGCCCCCCGGGTCATTCGAGGCCGGCTGGAACAACCAAGTCTTCAGGTCCTGGCGGAAGGAGGCGGAGGTCGGGGCCAAACGGAGATCCACGGGGAGCTGATTCCAAGGGCAGGAGCTCCCACAGAGAAGGCCCTAGCCCTGGAGACCGCCAGCCTACAATGTCTGACTGCGGCACCCCAAGGAGGCCCCTCCTATGAGAGCGAACAGGGTGATCGGAGAGTGATGCTGGCAGGAGGCGTTCCCAAGTACCCTGGACCCAAGCCATTAAGGGCTTTATAAGTGGTAACTAATACCTTGAAGGCGACCGGGAGGCAACCGGCAACCAATGCAAGCGCAGGAGGGGTGTAACATGGGAGTATCGGGATACCCCATCACAGCCAGCGGCTGCATTCTGCACCAGCTGAAGCCTCCGGATCGTCCGCAAGGGAGCCCCATGTAGAGAGCATTGCAGTAGTCAATCCTAGAGGTGACAAGCGCATGAGTAACCGTTCGAAGGGCATCTCGGTCCAAATAAGCTGGCTGGAACCAGCCGAACCTGGGCAAAAGCCCCCTGGCCACAGCTCCCACATGCTCCTCCAAACCGAGCTGTGAGTCCAGGAGAACACCCAGGTTTCTCGCCCTATCCACGGGGCAACACCTCTCCCCCATGACCAAAGATGGTACATCCAATAAAGACCGAGATGCCGGTAAGAACAGCCACTCCGTCTTGGTGGGGTTGAGCTGAAGCCTGTTACTACCCATCCAGACCCATACCGCCTCCAGGCACGGGACATCACGAGAGAGCGTCACTGATCTGGCCTGGGGTGGAGATATAAAGCTGGGTATCATCAGCATACTGATGATACCTCACCCCAAAACCTCGGATGATCTCGCCCAGTGGTTTCATGTAGATATTGAACAGGAGAGCGAAAGGACAGACCCCTGCGGCACCCCACAAGTGAGGGGTCTCGGGCCGACCTCTGCCCCCTGCCAACACCGACTGCGGCGGCCCGAAAGGAAGGAGGAGAACCAGCAGAAGCGGTTCCCCACCCCCAATCTTCTAAGCCGCTGCAGAAGGATACCATGGTCGATGGTATCGAAAGCCGCTGAGAGATCTAAAGGACTAGGACAGAGGAAAAGCCCCTGTCCCGAGCCCTCCAGAGATCATCCATCAGTGCGACCAATGCTGTCTCCGTGCTGTGTCCGGCCCTGAAGCCCGACTGATACGGATCTAAATACTCAGCTTCCTCCAGGAACAAGGGAAGCTGCTGAACCACCATGCTCTCAACAACCTTGGCTAAAAAGCGAAGGTTGGAGACAGGACGATAGTTGTTCAAACGGCGGGTCAAGGCAGGCTTCTTGAGGGGCCTCACCACCGCCTCTTTCAAGGCGGCAGGAAAGACTCCCTCACTCAAAGAAGCATTAACAACTGCCTGGAGCCAGCCGCGCAACCTCCCTGGAGGCATAAACCAGCCAGGAAGGGCACGGGTCCAATAAACACGTGGTGGAAGACAGCCTCCGCATGATCCTGTCCACCTCATCGAGGGAGACCAGGTCAAACTCAACCCAGATAGGTTCCACCAGACTCACCGCCACCCCATCATCAGACCACTGCCAGTCAGAGTCCAAGCCAGCATTGGCGACCTTATCCGCCAGATGTAAGCTAAATTCCTCTGCTCTGCCCTGCGGGTCATCCCCCTCAATTGAAGGAGGGCGGGTCACCGAAACAGGGCAGCAGGGCGATCATCGGCAGACGCAATCAGAGCGGAGAAATAACGCCTCGCCATCCTGATTGCTTCCAGATAGGTCCTAATATAGGATCGCAACTGGACACGGTCATTCGGAGTGGCTGGCCCTCCATCTGCTCTCCAGGCATCTTCTCTGCCGTTTCATCCCCGGAGCTCCTCGGAAAACCAGGGGCCCATCGGGTCTGGTGGGAAGAGGCCGCAAGGGGACAACCGGTCGGCGCCTCCGGCGCGCCCTTTGCCAGGCGGCCGTCAGCGTCTCAGCCGAGCTGTGGTCGAGGGAGGCAGGCAAGAACCCCAGCGCCGTCTGAAACCTATCCGGGTCCATTAGGCGTCTGGGGCGGAACCATCGTATAGGCTCCTCATCCCAGCAGCGGGACAGCCAATTGAAAGACCAGCCGCAGGAGATAGTGATCAGTCCACGATAAAGGGAGGGTAGATGGAGAACCATCCCCAGATCACTACACCACTGCCCGAGATAAAAACCAGGTCAAGTGTGTTCCCCCTCGTGGGTGGGTCCATGGATCACCTGGGTCAGGTTCATGGCTGCCATGGATGCCATGAACTCCTGAGCTAAACCACGCCCCTCCCAGTGGCGGCAGGTTAAAGTCCCCAGAACTATAAGCCTAGGGAACTCCACCGCCACCTCCGAGAGGCGTCGAGCAGCCCAGGCAGGGCCGCTGCCACGCAGCTGGGGATAGGTGCGTTAGCAGCAAACCCAACCGACCACCGGGCCCAAACTCACGAGGAGGGTCTCACACCCGCCCATCTGCGGGACAGTGACCTCCCTTGGAAACAGGGTCTCTCTAACAACTATGGCTACCCCTCTGCCCCGTCCCTGGGCCTGAGACCGGTACAGCACCCGGAAGCCTGGGGGGCACAAATCACACAGAGGGACACCTCCCTCCGGGCCCACCCAGGTCTCCGTAATGCACGCCAGGTCCGCTGCCTCCTCCTCTATGAGTTCACGGAGGAGGGATGACTTATTGGTTACGGACCTGGCATTCAGATATACCAGTCTGAGCCCAGAGACCACGTCTCCCAAGACCCCAGGGGAGCGGGAAGCAACCTGGGGTCGGGAGCGCCACCGCATGTAAACATCGGGGCTCCCAGCACATAATTTGGCCCCCTGTCCCCCCCCCACCATAACCGATCACCCTGTCGATGGACAACCCCGCCCTCTCCCCTTCAGACCCCAAGGCCCCCCCACCCCACCCCACCCCGCCGAGACCAGAAGCCGGCCTAGAAGGACTGTGTAGACCCGCAATTCGAACACCCACCCCCTTCCCTAACCCCTTAAAACAACGAATTAAAAAATTTAAAAGCTTCCCCTTTATCCCAAATTTAAAATTTAGCCCTCTGGTTGCGCCATGCCACCTCTCAGGATCCCAAGATCCGTCATTGAGGTAGGCTCTCGATAACCCAAAGGGCCACTCCAAAGACAGGGAACAGTCTGGAGGGCCCGTAGCTCCAACGATGAGTAGGCTAGCATCTATCACATTTCAAAGGGGGAAAGAAGGGCAAAACAGTCAGATTGTAGCATAGATGGAACATACAAAAAAGGACCGGGCATCCAAGGCCAAACCCAGACAATCAAACAACCCCACCAACAAGCAGCTCTCTCACCGGTGCTAGGGCCAAGATTGAAATGGCCAAGCCGCTGCTCTCTCACCGCAGTGGCTTATGGTGGGATGGTGATGCAGACAAAAACCCCCGTCCCCTCACAACAGGGGGAGTTTGTGCCCTCCATTGCCCTCCCACTGCAATGGGAGAGAGCCAGGTCCAAAGGGGAGGAGAGAGTCCAAGAGTGGAAAAAACAGATAAACGGGAATAGTCATTGGTGGTAAAATGACTTCCAAGGCAGCCAGAAGGAGGTTCAAGATGTCACAAAAGGGCAAAAGCAGCAGCGCATGGAGGCAGGTAACCTGCGGTCTAGGAGTAGAATGAGATAGGTGCGGCCAAGTCCGGAGAGCAAGTTCGGAGCCAGAGAAACAAGTCCAGCGTGGCAAAAAGATCGAAAACCACAGCCCCAGGTCCAGGGTCCAGGGACAAATCTTCAATACTCAAGGACTGGCTGAGAGAGGCATGCAAGGATGGAGAGGTTTGCCATAACTGGCATATAACTTGCTCCTTATACAAATCTCAACTTGCTCCTTATACAAATCTAAGGACATGTCATACCAACTGAATTTCCTTACAACTTCATTCGGTGCACCAATATATATGCCCAATGTAATCCTGAGGATTCTAATCATATTTGATCCTACAGGCCGGATGTCTCTGCTGTTGTCAGACAGCTGCCAATCTTACACCTGTATAGAAAACTTGGGCTCTCTCTTGAATACTTAGGCCAATTAATCCCTGAGAAGGCCAAATCAATAGTAAAAGAAAGAATCAGGTCTATCAACTGCCAAAGTGATATCACTAACGCTCTATTGCCAAATGTTAGCTGGCTGCAAGATCTCTATGTAGGATTTCTATACACTCTAATTCTAAACAATTATAGATGGGCCATTTCCAGAGACTGCTTTGATGCTCTTCTTTCAGTACCGTTGCGGGAAAATTTCAGGGGACTCCTTATTCATAGAGAGTTTGCCCTTTTGGATTCAGGGAAATAGAAACATATGGTGTCCTTTTTATGAAATTGATCTCCTCAATCATCTCTGAATTTGGTAGGAATATTGATACATTGTATGTTTATTATTTTTGAAGAAATGCTAATTCTAGACTTAGAATAACTTTATTGTCACATTAAAATGAAATTTCATTGCATACAGCTCTCAAAGGATCTCCACCTCCAATATACATTACATAAACATGACAAAATAAATACAAAATTATGCATATACCCACATATATGACATGGAGAAATAACACAGTCTAGTTTGGATATATACATGTACTTGGCAAGAAAAATGAATCTTGCAAATTTACCAGACAGATGGCATAGGGAATAAAGCTGTTACAGAATCTGGTAGTCCTACTGTAGATACTTCAAAATGTCCTCCCAGAGGGGAGCAACAGAAACAGACCATGAAGTGGGTGGGTGTGGTCTCTAACAATGCTTTGAGCTCTAAGAACATAGCGCTTTTATAAGCAGTATCCTGAATGACAGGAAGCAAGCTTCCAATAATCTTCTTGGTTGTCCTCACCACTCTTTGAATGGACTTTCTCTCAGAGGCACTGCAGCCACCAAACCAAACAGTGTTGCAGTTTGTTAAAACGCTCTCAGTCCTGCCTCTGTAAACAGTGCCAGGATAGGAGAAAGATGTGCTCTCCTCATCCAGCGCATGAAATGCTGGTTTGTACACCTCACTAAGGATGACATATGGAAAGACCAGTTCAGATTGTTAGTTATCTGCACCCCCAGATACTTAATACTGTTGACAGCTGCATCCTTGATACTGAGTGGAATATGACCATGCCAGCCCTTTCTGAATTCTATACCAGGTAGCTAAATACTTGTATCTTCATCAAATTCCACAATGGTGCAAAACTTTTAGTTCAATAGGGTGCTTTATCATCATATTGTTTTCTTTTCCCCCAGTCATGAGTTGTATCAAACTAGTTCTTGTAATAAAGACATGCGATGGATGCATCTCATACGTTTCTTCTGCTTTCCAAATTCTACTTGATTCCAGCACATGTGCTATAACCATGATAATGAAAAGGAATTAGAGTTGCTGTTGATGGATGCTTCCTGAATGGTTGCCAAGGCATTAGCTGATTCCTGCTATACTGCCAGGCCTCTTTAGAACTTAAAGAAGTCTTTGAAATCGCAACATTGCTTTGAAGTGAGTCGTAATTGTAAAAGACTGAAAAGCATTCTACATTGAGCAAATAAGCCCATTTTCATTCTTTTTAGTGATTGGGAAAATGTTTTGCATTTTTTCTGTTGCAATTATTACAGGCTCAGTATGCATTAAGTTTAGCTCTCTGACTGCTTTGGAGAAATCAATGCAGAATTTCTTATCTGGCTCTAAAAAGGAACTATGGGTAAACTGCGGGAAATGGAGATAGTCTGGGTTGACTTTTAATTCTTCCTGGCTTCAGTTGCTTTTGCCTTTTATTTGTTTTTTTTCTTCTATTTAAAGTTTGTCACCTTAATAGGCATTTAAGGAAAGGTAGAATCCAGGTTAAGTGCAAGAAAAGAGCTGCCATGGTGGCGCAGTGGTTAGAGTGCAGTACTGCAGGCTACTTCTGCTGCCTGCCGGCTGTCTGCAATTTGGCAATTTGAATCTCACCAGGCTCAAGGTTGACTCAACTGCCATCCTTCTGAGGTCAGTAAAATGAGACCCAAATTGTTGGGAACAATATGGTCACTCTGTAAACCACTTAGAGAGGGCTGTAAAGCACTGTGAAGTGGTAAATAAGTCTAAATGCTATTGCTATCCTGGTGATCTATCTATATGCAATCAAATCTTCCTAAATCACCGTTCTTTCCATGATTGGCAAACTTCCATTTCAAGAAGTTGTTCTCCCCAAAACTGACAAGCCATGGTTGGAAAGAAAACTTAAGTAAGTACCGGTAGACACTTTGCATTTCAGCTTGTGCACTGCTGAAAAGAAGGGGAGATTTTTGACTGCTGGAAATAATATCTGTGCAAAGCAAAAAAAGATTATTGAATGAGTGAGCTACTGCAACTGGACCCTTTACAGGCTGGCTCATCCCCAACAAGGGGAGATATTTTTCCCCCTCCAGATTCCTCAGAATTAAACAGCTCATTAACTCTCATCTATTTTATTTCTGCTTGCTTCACTTGAAGCTACTTGTTTTAAAATGGAGAGAAAATTGGGAATAAATCCAGAAAAAGTTAGAATTCTGTGAATTGATCTCAGAAGGTTTGGAGTGATGGAAAAGCTGGTCATCTGAAAATGCCACGTGCTGTTCGTCATCAGGAGTGGGGGTAGAATGACATTCACAATTATAATATCCCAAGCGTGTTTCCTGCCAAACTCTCTACAAACAGCACAATATTAACAGCATTAATTTAACTCTCACTAGAAAATGAACAGCAGAACTTCATGCCTGGTGCACATCACACACACACACACACATTCATTTTGGTAGGACTTCATTGCAAAGGGATCTTGGGAATCAATCTGATTTTTATAGAAGTGGCAGTGAGCTTTTTCTCAATTGGAGTACCATGGAAAATCTGAGCTATTTTGCACCACAAGAAGTAAAACCAACAGCACCCCTATCAGTCCTTAGGACTCACAGATAGACTTGTATTTCAACAACTGCAGAATGCACTAATAGATCAGAGGGTATTAGCTTTGCTTGTACTTTGTTTGATAGAACTGATATGCTACTTTTCACTTAGGAGTTCAATATGGAATTCAAGCATTCCTTCTTATTTTCTCAACAAAACAACATTGTGAGGTAGGTTGGGCCAAGAGAGATGGAGAGACTGGTTTCAAGTCTGCCAAAGAGCTTCTGCAACTGACTAAGACATGGGTCACTCCAATCCAGTACTTCAACTGCTCTACTGTCTCTGTATCACAAGTGCAAAAGTTTGCATACTTAGTTAGTATGCATCCATGTACTTACTAATCAGTGCTTAACACAGAATGGTGGATTTTGGCAGGGATGAAGAAATTAAATAATGAAGCTTGTAAGCCCCATCAGTTACTGAAAGTTTTCCCAAACTGTTCCTAACCGAACTGAGGGCAGGTCTTTTAGAACCATCCATTTTCACTCTTCGGTTCCTATTTCTGCTAACTTTAAATATCACCCAAAACCTGGTTCTAGACAGGGTGTTTCTAAATTAGTTGCAAGAAGATGGCTGTGAATAATGGTGAATTCTTCATTGTTTCTGCATCTAAAATGGTTGTCCTAGCAGCCATTTTAGATGCAGAAACAGGTTTAAGGAAGGGGTCCCCAATCAGAAAGGACAGCCTGCATATCTCTGGTCGTTAGCAAGGAAATTGAATGCTTTCCTTTACAGGAAGGGCTGACCAATGCAGAATTTACTGCAGTTTTCATCTATGCGGGATGAAATTAGTCTTTAGAGGTATTAAGAAAGCCAGGCTGCATATTATTACAAGCAATTAAGTTTCACCAACACCTCCCCCACATTTGCCCATGTCCCATGCTAATACAGTACTAAAAGTTATTGTCACATTTTTAATGGAACATGGCTTCTTGTTTGGGTTTATTTTGGACAAAGATTTGGGAGAGTATTTGATTAGCTCTCTAAGGGTTATTTCTGATTTATGTGCTTGCAGCCACAACTAAATACTCCCTCTCTCCCTTCTTTCCTTCCTTCTTTCCTTCCTTCCATTAGTACCATAGCTGTTGGTAGCTTAGGTCATAAAAGTTGCTGTGAAAAAAATATTTGTTAAAAAAAACTCATTTTAGGCTCAAATATTAAAATCAGGTTTTTTTTGAAAGTTTACAAAACTATTCTGATCAGGGAATCTAGCAACTGCAAATGCATGAAACTAGGAAAGGGTCTTATAGTACATAAAAAAGTAAATACTAGGAGTTTGCATTGTTCTATTACATAATAAAAAGAAACTTGTTCTAAAGAGGCTACATAAGGATCCATACTTAATACAGATTTAATAACATTTACTAATGAGGTTCTTAGATTTCTATTCCTAATAGGGAACAGACAATGCTGGAAAGAGCTGTTTTCTTTTTCCATCTGTTAACTACAAAATCCTTTTTCCGGGAATCCCATTTTCACCCCCTTTCTTCTTTAAAGCCACTCTGAAGTAGTGGTTAATGCATCAGACTAGAAACCAGGAGTCCATGAGTTCTAGTTCTGCCTTAGGCACAAAGCCTCCTGGGTGACCTTGGGCCAGTCATTCTCTCTCAGCCCTAGGAAGAAGAAGGCAAATGGCAAACCACTTCTGAAATCTTAGCAAGAAAACTTCAGGGACTTGTCCAGTCAGTCGCCACTAGAAGGCACCAAACAACAATCTACAAAATGAAACAAACAAAAAATAAATAAACAAACCAAAAAGAATCCCCCCCACCTTCTTATCCCATATCTTGATGGAAGAAATATTTCTATGCTTCCATGCCCCAAAGCAGATGTTATCCATATAGATGTGTTTTTAGACTCAGATGTTGACTGTCTATTTCTGAATATGAGCTGTCTGGGAGGCAAGGACAGATAGGTTTAGATAGAGTCAGGTTTACTCTGATTTGTTTACAAATGTTACAAAAGACCACTATTGTCATGTCTCTTCTCAGCCATCACCTTGGATTAAAAACAATGCATACTGGAGATGTTATCCTAATGACTAGGATGTTCCTCATATTTATATTTGAAAACAGAAACTTGTGAATAGATGGTATCAAGCAGGGTCACTCCTGCCATTTTCATTCCCCTGTCCTTCACAAAGCAATTTGAATCTGGCTACAATCACTTTTGCTAAGTTCAACATGCAAATAACATGCTGGGGAAACCGCAAACTAATTGCTATCTGACCAATGGGAATGTGGGGGAAACAAATCACTGTTCTATTCTTTGGACTGGAATAACAAAAATGTCCTGACTCCACACAGACAAAATAAAATAAATAAGCCCCCTTCCAGTATATCTGGTGCCATTTGTTTGGTGCTTGCAAAAAATCTGAGTGGTTGCTATGAGAGGAAGTTTCCCAACTGCCTAGTTGGCATTTCTTTGTTGCAATTAATCTCCACTCTCCCAATGAGGTGTGAAGATGAAACGATAGTAATAAATTTACAATCACACATTTTTTCTAATACCAGTTAACTATAACTGTGGTTGCTTATGGTGAAAGCAGCTGAATTAGGAAATAGAAGAGATACGTCCTAAACAATGCACAATCATGTTGTAAGAACCAAATATTAAATCTTGCTGGAGATGAAGAATACCTTATGCCACCAGACTTGAAATTCTAGATCTAGAAAACCTAGAACTATGCCGCCTTCAGTCCGATCTAAGGATAGTATATAAAATCATACATTGCAATGTCCTACCAGTCAATGAATACTTCAGCTTCAACCATAACAATACAAGAGCACACAATAGATACAAACTCAAGGTTAACCGCACCAAACATGATTGCAGGAAATACGACTTCAGCAACAGAGTGGTCAATGTCTGGAATATTCTACCTGACTCTGTGGTTTCTTCCCCAAACCCCAAAAACTTTAACCTTAGACTGTCTACTATTGACCTCACACCTTTTCTAAGAGGACTGTAGGGGGCGTGCATAAGTGCACCAACATGCCTACCGTCCCTGTCCTATTGTTTCTTTTTATTTTTCTTATATGTATCCATTTCATGTATTCATAACTATGTATATACTTATACCTATTATCTTGTAAGTGATTGACAGATCAAATAAATAAATAAAAAATAAATGATAGGGAGAATAATTGGCTGTTTGGGATCCCTTAACCAGAAGGTGAGGTGAGGAAAGATCTTCTGCCAATAAGAAAATGGATAACAAACATGTCCTGTGGCAATTAATGGGAAAAGTGCAGCTTTACTGCCATTCCAAATACACTGCAGCAGGGCCAAAAATAAATCAGTTCAACTCTCCAAAATAATCCTCTTCATGAGTTCAGACACATCCAGGTCAGATAATCCAAATAATATTAAGATGTTATATGGAAGTCCTCAACACCAACAACTAAAAATCTGGAGTAAATGTTAAAAATAATAGAAGCTATTTGAAAAATCAGATATAAAACAATGTTCCTCCACCTTAGCAACTTTAAGATGCATGGTCTTCAACTCCCAGAAGTTGAGGCCTACATATCTTAAAATTGCTGAGCTAGAGAAACACTGATTTAACCATTTATTGGAGAAACCAGTATGTTGTTGTGGTGAAGGTGTAGCAGTGGTGGTATTCAGCCACTTCGCACTGGTTTGGGTGAACCGGTAGCAAGGATTTGGTAGTAATTTCTGGCTGGCCATACTCCTGACCCGGTCACCTGGTCGCTGCTGGTCGCTTGCCCCGCCCGCTTGATGCTTGCCCCTTAAGGTATTTCTTTTTTTCCCCTCCTGACAATCAGCTGTTCATACGATCAGCTGTGCTGCAATTCCCCTACCTTGTCTTACTGCTTTGCCCAGGAGGATTACCTGAGGCCCAGGAAGGCAAAAAATGGAGGGAGGGGCACACACACTCCCTCCATTTTTTGCCTTCCTGAACCCTAGGGAAGCCTTCTGGGAGCAAAAACACCCCCCCAGGAGGCTTGCCTGAGGCCCAGAAGGCCCAAAAATGGGTTGATGGGTGGCTGCAAAAAAGCAAAGAAGAAGAAGAAGAAGAAGAAGAAGAAGAAGAAGAAGAAGAAGAAGAAGAAGAAGAAGAAGAAGAAAGCCACACCCACCTAGTCATATGACCATGCCCACCTAGCCATGCTCACCAAGCTATACCCACAGAACCAGTAATAAAATGTTTTGAATCCCACCCCTGAGGTGTAGGATTAGAAGTGGGAAGGTCTAAGGTTCAAGTCTACTCTCTGCTGTAGAAGCCAGTCCTGCCTGCCTCACTATGTTGTTATGGGGATAAAATGAAGGGAGATTCCCATATAAACTTTTTAAGATCATGGAAGAAAAATTATTATTTATATATGTCATACTTAAAAAATAATAAATACACAGGAGGTTGGGTTTATTTTGTTTACTAAAATTTCCTTTAATTAATTTAATTGTAATCTACTTTTTAGAAATGTCAAGGCTACATATATGTAGCATTTCCCACCTAGATTCAAATGTCCTGAGCTATCTTAATGGCTTACAGAATTTATGATGTTGTAATTTGGTCCTGCCCAAATGTGTTTGGATCACCAAACTTTCACCCTTTGACTACATGTGCAACCATTTCAGTATTACGAAAGTCATGATCTTTCAAAGTTTGCACACTATACCATCTTAGTAGTGTGGACAGCACATTCATGTTGATATTGAACAATGTTTCCTACAGAGTTGCCGGTTAATCTCACTATTATATCTCAGGTGCATTTATCAAGTTGAGCAAACAGTATGGAATATGTTGAGAAATACGTTTAATTAAAAGATTAACTATACTATACTTTTGACATAAGCTGCTTTCAAAGAGCTTAAAGATCAGGGAAAGAGAGCTTAGCATGTTTTTAGCCAATGTACATTTTACCTTCATGGCAGCCTTGTGAAGGAGGCCACAGAGATATCAGCTGAAATTTGTGAAGATTTAAATCTGGCTTTTTCCAGTCTCAGTCTAACAGTCTAGCAGCTAGTTCCTGCACCAGAAAAGTCCCATACTGATTCTTACAACTGATCTTATATGCTTGCTTCTGTTTGGAATATTTTGTCGCATTCACAGATGATTGCCCAAGAGCATCAATCTCACCATATTGGAGTAAAATAACAAAAACAAAACTACATGAAATAATGAAAATGGCTGCATGCAAAATTTGGTTGATTATGACAGAGACTTTTGTGCATGGGAAACCATTTGGACTGACTCTGCACAATCCCTTTAATCAGGTATAGGTGTAGTGGTGTAGGGTTTCCTGCTTGAGCAGGGGGTTGGTCTAGAAGACCTCCAAGGTCCCTTCCAACTCTGTTTATTCTATTCTATTCTATTCTATTCTATTCTATTCTATTCTATTCTATTCTATTCTATTCAGGTCAGTTACAGATCCAGTTAAACATATGTTAAAATTTGAGGAGAGGGTGACTTTGTGAGATCTGCAAACCCATGGATGGCTGAATATAATGTGAAAATTCAGTAACCAAGATAACTAAGTTGTGGGAATGTGGTCATAGTGTCATTTTTCTTAGACTTATTTATAGGAATTTCTTGAAGAATTTTATTATCACAGCTATTTTGCTTTACTGTTATTTATCATCGCTGTGTTTTATGTTGCATCTGTCTATGACAAAGCATCATCACAGGGAATTTGTATCCATTCTTTGCCAAGTTTGAGCACATCATTTGCTCAACACAGCGCAGATCATAGCGGGAGAAATGTATGAACTGTTGATATTATTAGCTAGGTCTATAATAATTCTGCTGAAATAAGTTAGCATTTTAGGACTTTGCAAAGTGCATTTCTTTCTCCTCCTCAATAAAGAGAGCATAAATGTATTACGTGGTATCACATGCAGCAGATGGCAGTATTGGCCTGCGGAGCGAACATCTAGCCAATTTCCTTCTCTGCCTTGCTCCTGTCTGATGTCAAAGCCTGTACTGTATGCATATGTATCCAGTGGGTTTCACACGTCAGAGAAGAATTTGATTTTTTTGGAGCAGTTTTTATGACAATATCATTATTTCTTTGCAGCTACAAATTAACTGTCTGTTTCAATATGTGCTGCTTGTCCCATCCCTTCAGGGATCTGCTTGTCAGTTCTGCAGGCTTCCAGTTTTATGAGTTTGACACGGCACCAGTGAGAATCATGAAGGATTTCTTAAATTCCTTAATGGCAGGCCATTCGAGACAATAAATTACCATCACCCGTTCAAGGCATGAATCCAGCAAGGGTGTCTGCTGCCATTGATTTCTAGCAATTATGTTAAAGTCCAGTCACGCTTGCCAATGTATCTTTAATTACGATGACAGTGAGGTATCATACTTACTCCATTCCTGCTTTTGTTTACCTGCTAGCCAGATGTGAAGTAAAATAAAGCAAGAGAACTAACAGATAAGATGGTTTCTCTTATCCTTCTACCAAAAAGCCAGTACTTTAAAGCTGAGCTTCCTGCCAAGGTCAGGAAAAGTCTATCGCAGGGCTTGCTTGAACTGGCAGTAGCAAGAGGAATCTTGCATATGAAATGATCCATCTAGTGCCCTAAGTAAAACATTGATTCTGTTACCTTGTGTTACCCCGTTGACCTTTTTTAAAGTTGTGATGAAGACCAGAAATCAGGAGAACCTGAGTTCTAGTCCTACTTTATATATTAAAGCCACATGGGTGACTTGGGTCAGCCACTCTCTCTTAGTCCTAGGAACAAGAAGGCAAAGGCAAACCACTTCCTACAACCTTGTCAAGAAAATTGCAGGGACTTGTCTAGGCAATCACCATGATTCAATACCTGACATGAAGGCACAGACACACAAAACCTAGCCAAAGAAAATCTGTGGGATGCTGCATACAAGTGGACCTCTTTCCCATTCTGGATTACTTACAGCAGCAAGAAGACACTTCTGGCAATTAGTTTAATCTTAAGAATGTCATCACTATAAGGTAGAACAGATGATGTATGGGCATTTGTGTCCTGAGCAGTCATTGCTAAGCATGGAAGTTGTTGAGTCACACCCAATTTTGTGATATTTTTCCATGGTTGTTAAATCAATCATGTGGTATTTAAGTGAATCTGCCCCCCCCCCGACTTTGCTTGTTGGAAACCAGCTGGGAAGGTCTCAAATAGTGATCACGTGACTCCAGGATGCTGCAATCATTGTAAGTACATGTCAGTTACCAAGAATCTGAATTTTGATCACCTGATTGTGGGGATACCATGACAGTTCTAAGTGTGACAACTGGTTGTAAGTCAGTTGTGGTTGTAAGTTAGTCATAAGTAAGTTAGTAAGTCGCTCATGTAAGTAAGTCACAGCTGCAGATGTGGGTTTGGATAGTCTAAAATAAAGAAGAACTAGAGGGGACATGATACCAGCATCGAGGTCCAATTGCCCAGTGCGCGCCCACAGGCAGGTCCTCCTGGGGGTGCCATCGACCAGACAATGTCGGTTAGCAGTCCGCCGGGGGAGGGCCTTCTCTGTGGGAGTACCCTCCCTGTTGAACCAGATGCCCCTGGGGCTGCGGTTGGCTCCTGACCTGCGTTCCTCCCGCCATGATCTAAAGACCTGGCTATTCTTACAGGCTGGCCTGGATTGAGAGAAATTGGGGCTTCTAATTGGATATTTTAGCATAATTTTATTCTTTATTTGGATTGGACTAACATTTAAACTATTTATGTATGTATTTTCTTGTGTGAGCCGCGTCCTCCTCAGAGATGGGGCGGCATATAAATCCAAATAAACATAAACATAAACATCAGTATTCCTGTGTTTGAGAGGTTGCCATGAAGAGGAGTGGGGTCAGCTTATTTTCCAAAGTACCTGAGGGTAGGACAAGAAACAATGGATGAAAATTAATCAAGGAGAGAAGCAACCTAAAAAATCTAAGGAGAAATTTCCTAACAGTGAGGGCAATTAGCCAGTGGAATAGCTTGTTGTCAAAAGTTGTGAGTACTTCATCACTGGAGGTTTTTAAGGAGATACTGGACAGTCACTTGTTTAAAATGATAGGATCCCCTGCTTGAGCAGGGGGTTGGACTAGAAGACCTCCAAGGTCCTTTCCAACTATGTTCTGATTGATTGACTTTTTTCAGTGCTGTTGTAACTTTAAATGACCACTAAATGAATGTTTTTGAGGACTACCTACAACTATTTGTTGCTTTGTTATGGATCTTCCCTCTGTGCATTGAGATTGTCCTTTATACCCTTGCAAAAAAGGAGAGAGAAGGGCAGAAAAACAAACTCAGAGGACAAATTTTGGTACTTTTTGCAGGAACAATTTTGAGCAAGTGAGAGTCAAGTTTCCCCTTTCAAGAGAGCACAAAACTTTCACAGAGAACAGCCAAAGTGCAATCTTCCAGCAACTGGAGCCCCGAAAAGTCAAAGGTAGTCAAAACCCTTTCCCCCTTTTCTGCACATAGCATGTAGCAACTGTGGGCCACTTCCTGAATCCATTCTTCCAGGATCCTACAATTTATCTGCACCTGTGGATCAGACCATTCTGATTGGCTGGTTAATAGACAGTATTTTGTTTAGAAGGCAGCTTTCTCTATACATGGATTTCCTTTTTGACTCAGGGTGTTAATCACCCAATTGCAATTTTGCTGAGTGCTGGCGCATCTATCACCAGACAAACTGCCCAAGCTATATTAACAATAAGTCTCCCTCGAGTTGAGCTGGACTACTGGACACCGCCTGGTGCAGCTTTCTTGGCCACAAATGGAAGAACTTGGCAGTGTCTTTTCCCCAATTTCCCACTGAATCTAAAGCCCAGGAATTTCTCTCTTCTGAGTACAAACCATGCCTGGTCTTGCTTAACATTTCTGAGATTGAATGTGTTCACTTTGATGCTGCCACCTGCTGTGACAATTTATAGGCTGGTAGATTGTCTTATTTCACGTATTACTTTGTGCATGTTTATTGTTGTTTGTCTCTTTCCAGAGGCCAGAGCACAGGCCTTAGTTCCCATCTTCCCTCGCTAGTGTGAGGGACTGGCTGTTGCCTGTGTCACCCTGCTCAAATAGTTACCTGTAGCAATGGGGACTGTTCTTCTTCTTCTTCTTTTAAACAGCTCATTGCTTTGAGTTTTGTCTTTTTTAAAAATGAAGAAGAGCGCTGTGAGCATACTGTTCCTCAAGAGACTTAAAAATCCCACTTTCATCTTTGTGGCAACTCCTACAGTAGCATCATGTTGCTTGAAAAATGGTTTCAGAAATACATTTTGAGGAATATGGAAAAGAACACCTTGGAATTTGGAAAGGGACTAGCTTTGGGAACAGACCACCTTCTGATTTTCAAATCTTTCAGGTGGCTTTGTAATGGAGACGCTGTCAAACTACTTCAGCATTCCTGACTGTTACTGGCTCCTTACAAATCACTGTATTTTTGTAGGCCGATGATTTGGTCCAGAATGGAATAATCTCATGATGTGTTCCCATGGAAACTCAGGCCCTGCCTAGTACCTACCCTTAGCAATTGACTGACCACTGAAGAAACATGGTACTGGCCAGGAGAGACTGATGCAAAAGGACCCTCTTGGCTCCTGGTGGAATTTGTCCATGAAAAGAAGCACAATAGTTTTGAATTCCTCTGAACAGAAGTAGGGTTGAAAGGTTAAGGAAATAAATATGCAAAAAAGAGAAAAGTCAGGTAGGCAGGTTAAAACTACCCAGCTCAATGCAGGCTGATAAAGCAGGTTTTTCCCTCTGTAAAAGTTTTCCACACTTACTCATCCAGAACCTGACTAAATCAGATCAAAATCAGGATTGTTGCTACTGGAAAAGGATGGCTGAGCTCAATAGGTACTGTTTCAAACTCCTGAGTTCAAGCTCTGACATGTTTTTGGCAGAGGCAGCTTTCACATCTTTGCTTATTGCAATCAAAATATCTGTCCACTGGCTGAGCCCTTAATGAGAGCTGACTTGTGTAGTTTTCCTGAACTATAGAAATGACTGCAGATTCTGTCCATGTATTGTTCCTGGCATTCATGACATTGGCAGCAAGTGACATAAGCCACGTAGGTGGGAGCTTTGCCCGGGCTTGCTACTGTGAACAAACACAATATGATGATTGCTTGCAAAGAAGACTTCACAGTCCCTGTGCCTCTTTTCATGGTTGGGCAATCCCATGTGGTTGGATTAATTTGTAATATGCTTCTCTTTATGAATTTATGCTGGCGTGCCCATGTTCATCAACTGCTCTAGTACCTAATGAAGCTGGATATTTGGTTTATTTTTGGAACCTGCTAATTATTGCTGGTATCCAGGTGACTAAGTCTGAAAAACTGGAACTTCTCCAGCTTTTGGTAGTTATGCTTTAGACAGGAAAGAAGCCCATGCGGGAACATAACCTGGTGTCAAATAGTGGAAGGATTTAGAAGATAGTAAGATGACTTGGGACCTAATTCTAAACTTCCTGTGTTTTCAAGAAACCAAGGATTGGCTGCAGGAATTTATTTTAAAGCAAGGTAAAGGCCTGCAATTGTTGGCGTTGCCTCTTGATTTCTAATGGACTTCTAAGACGTTTTTGAATTTCCAGTCACATGGCCACACCCACCTAACCATGCCCACAGAACCAGTTGTTAAAAAAATTTGAATCCCACCCCAGCTTGGAACTCATGGTTTCCTGGCTTCTATCCCACTACATTAGCTGCTGCTCCAGGATATAAGAGGTGGGGTTTGTACTGTGACATCATGATGTAGTATAAGATATAGAGGATGACCTTAATGGAAAGAAGGAAGATCCATTGTCAAGGCAAAAAAAACCAACAGATAAATGTGCCTTAAGGCCATACATTAAAAAGTTTTATGAAAATATTAGCCATTCTAATAAAGTTTAGTCAGGGAAAAAAGAAATAACTTAAGGAGTGAGTGGGTGGGAGAGAACGCAGTCAGCGATGTTAGGCATGCATGCGATGCCATGCATGTGCAATAAAGACTGACTGGGCGGGGAGGGGAGGGGTGGGTGGAGAGGGGTGGGGCCAGCCAGGGGCACGATTTGCCGATTCTCCGAATTGCACAGAATCATAACAATTGGTTCTATGGAACCAGTCCAAACTGGTAGAATCCCACCCCTGGTTCTAATCTCCTTTAGCCATGAAGGGCAGTTGGGGTGATTTTGGATCAGTTGCACTCTCTCTCAGTGCAACCCACCTTACAGTGTTGTTATTTTGGAGAAAATAGGTGGCAGGACAGCATTAAGCACATATGCCCCCATTGAATTGGCCAAAATAAACATGGAATAAACATCAAATAAATCTAAATAAATACATGGGTGATTGTATCATGAGGTTGCAATATACATTTTGTCATTCTCCCTTTGGAGGACACTCATGTCAATCTATCTACCTTCCAAGCACGTGCACACACATGCACGCACACACACACACGTGTGTGTGTGTATTATAATGTATAATACAGATTTTTGTGCACTCCTTTTTCTGTGTGTGCATTCCTCCCTAATATTCTATGCCATTCTGTGTACATTTTGTGAGTTGTGAACCTCATCATGAAAGTCTTGAAAGCTGTAGATTCTAACATATTGGATTTAGTCATCCATTTTAGAAATATGAATTGAAACGATTTGCATCAAAATGTGAACTGAATGAATTTTTCATAGTCTTCTTTCATTTAATTCCCAATACTTTTAAAATGTAGATATTAGAGACTGAATTTGAGACACGCTGCAAGAAAAGGATGTGCCCCATTGTTGAGGATAACTCGCTAAATCTTCATATTTTGAGGGTAGCATTTCTATATCTATAGAGTTTTGTCCCTCTGTCTCTAGAGCTTTATGCTCCAAATAGCATACTTTAAAAGACTCACTTATCAGTTGCATCCCTTTGATTGGTTCTCACACAATTCTTGGATGGATTGGAACAGGTGATATTCAGTCTTTAGGTTTCATTTGTAGCTAGAACCTGATTGTGTAATTCCCCCACCTTCCAGATGTGTTAGACTACAATTAATGATGAATGGCTACCTTGGGAATTGTAATCTGTTTGGAAAGCAGCAGGTTGAAGAATGTTGCTCTTGTAAATAGAAATTGCTGGTGGGACACATTTCCCATAACCATCTGGGGAGAGGGGCAGTGTGGTAAGAAGGCACTATTATAAACACACCCTGCTTTGTGGGATAGAGAAACCACACAATCTCTAGGTACTTAGACCACCCAGGAAACATACATTTCAATGTTATAGGTGTTCTCCAAAGCTAAGAAGTGAGCATAAATACCACTGAAAACAAGGTAGGGAAGCATGTGGAGAATGACACAATTTCTTGATCCAATTATCCACTTATGCAAAACAAAGTGTTCCCTGAGGCCCAGGAGGCAAAAACAAAAATGGGGTTTTTTTTTCCTGCAAAAAAAAGAAGCCACACCCACCCAGTCACATGGCCATGCCCACCTAGCCACACCCACCTAACCATGCCCACAGAACCAGTTGTTAAAAAATTTGAATCCCACCCCGATTGGAACTCATGGTTTTCTGGCTTCTATCCCACTACATTAGCTGCTGCTCCAGGATATAAGAGGTGGGGTTTGTACTGTGACATCATGATGTAGTATAAAATATAGAGGATGACCTTAATGGAAAGAAGGAAGATCCATTGTCAAGGCAAAAAAAGCAGATAAATGTGCCTTAAGGCCATACATAAAAAAGTTTTATGAAAATATTAGCCATTCTAATAAAGATAGTGAGATTTGGCATATGTGTGTTCCTTTTCTATACAGTCATGAACTTCTTGTGTGGCCTAATCTCACTCCTTCAGCCTCCATTTCTATTTACAATGCAGAAGTAGTACTGTACTATGAAGAGTAACATAGTAGAACTTCACGGATGTGTTTCAAAATCCTTTATATGTGGGAAAATGCTCTAAATCGGACATGCCAAACCCATAGCCCATGGGACATATGTAGCCTTGGACATCTAATAATGCAGCTCTACAAGACAATCAAATATATAAAAATTAAAGGAACTTTGTTATTTATATTCATTAACTATATTATTTTATATCTGTCCCAAGTCAATTCCTCTTCACTCAATGAGATATATATGTGTGTACACACACACAAATGTAGCATAAACCTTATATATAAATGGCAATTGAGCAAAATGATGTAATCTCCTTCAGTACAGATGGAAGCTGATCAGCCAGTAATAAATTCACATATTCAGTCTGCCCAATCTTGGAATGTAGCAGTGATCAGCTATATTAAATCATTTTGAAGCCCTGTATAAAATGGACAACAGGGTAAGATGTGGTCTACTGCTTGTCTTTTCTCTAATGTTACATAGGCATGTTCATTGTGCCCTGGGGATTGTATGACATTTTTCTTCCAATAACTTGGGAGGGCAATCTCGCTAGACAGAAATGCCTACTGAAAGAAAATTCATCAGATGGTTTGCACAGGCAGAAGATAGCTTGTTAACCCTCTCATCCCTCAGGGGAAGGAACTGAGCTTATATGAAATACCCCAAACCCATTTCTCTTCTGGTCTGTCTAGATCAAGTTGATCAGTGATTGGAATAAAACCCCAGAATGCCAGGTCTCTTGCTCAATTCCTTTTTCCTGGAGTGAGGTAACCATATCCTGGAAAACCAAAACAGTGGTTAGAGGTTGCACAGAAAGGGCTGTACAAGCCAGATCTCCAAAGGTGAAATGTTGTCTCAAACCAAAACATACTAGCTTCCAAATCTATCAAGGAATACATTTCACAGCAAAGAAAGCAGAAAATAGCTTTCAAGAATTTGGACTGAAAGCATTTCAGGTCTTCCATCATTTCCAGATTTGCAAACAGTGCACCTGTTGAATTACAGATGCTTCACGCTTTTGTGAATGTTGTGATATTGCCCAAGAGACCATTTATTTATTGGTTGTTGATTTTAATACCTGCCGTTGATTCATATCTCAGCACAAAGAAACTGTAGCATAGCAGCATGAAAGCAACGCAAACAATGAATTTGTGACTGAAATGTCTAAGAAGTATAAAGAGTGTCACGTTCATTGGAAAGATTATATAGGATTGGTATCAAGTAGGGCCCCCTAGTCGCAGGCCTTCATAACTGAAGTCTACTGCTGAGAAGTCTCTTTTTCCTGTAGGCCACTTCCTCAGTCTACAGCACAGAGAAGGAATTCACGAGAAACCCAGGAATCTGGAAGGGCAGAGCAAGGCAGATGTATATCAAGACCAAAAATGTACCACGGAAGAAAGTGGTAGTGAGAGAGATTCCCAGGACAAAAACCTGAATTGTCCTTGAAATCATATGTTGCTCAGCTGCAATAGCAATCTGTTACTGGAAAAGATGCAGTAAGCAGTCACCTTGTGAATGTGTATGTGGTATTATACCTGCCCAAGAGCCACTTTGAGATTCAGGGTGGGATAGTGGTGGAGCTGTTGAATGTGAAGCAGAGACAGTTCCAAGTTCTTGTCCACCGTCAGCCATGGAAACTTACTAGGTGACTTTGGCCCAGTCACTCTGTCTCATCTCAGCCTCCTTCACAAGAGAATCATTGTAGAGGAAGAGAGTGCCTTGCAGAAACTGACCTGAGCTCCTAGAAGAAACCAGATAAATAATAAGTGAATCATCAAACAACTCTCAACAGTGTTTTGGCATAAGGCATTTTAATACCTTTAGCTTTAGATTGTAGCTTCAGGTTTGCAAAAAGCTCCTTAAATGGAAGGAAACCAATCTGTCTCAATAAAACTGGAAATATCTTTGTATATATAGCAGAGAAATTCATTTGAACAATAAATATCTTTGGACATTGCAAGGGAAATCCTAATAATTTGAACTAGGCTGAGGCAAACAGGGTTTTTTTTTAATTAAAAAGACATGCAATATTATGTTGTTTAAAAAATAGAGTATGAATATAAAAATAGCCACAAGGAAAATAAAATATGGAAAGAAGAAAACCTGCCATTAGCTTCCCTTCTCTTCTGATGACCAATCTGGATTCTGGTGGGCAAAGCTGGTGTCCAAATATTCCCTGCCTCTTCTGATTTCATGTGTTTGTAACTTTTCTTTCTTTCTTTCTTTCTTTCTTTCTTTCTTTCTTTCTTTCTTTCTTTCTTTCTTTCTTTCTTCCTTCCTTCCTTCCTTCCTTCCTTCCTTCCTTCCTTCCTTCCTTCTTTCTTTCTTTTCTTATTTCTCTCTCTCTCTCTCTCTCTCTGCAGGATTCAAATAAATCAACTTTTAAAGTTTATTTTCCTTTCTCAAAGGAGCCAGATGCTCAGAAGTGGGTTTGATCTCTTGCCTAAGTGTAGGGAACAGTTTTGCTTCTTCTTGCCAGGCATGACAATTTATTTTACAAAAAATAAGCACAGGAATTGGCTGTGGGTGAGCACAGTCGCACATTTGACTTCAATAGAGTCTTGTCTGCCCTCTATTAGGATGCTCAGCTAGGATACTGTTCTGATGCAACCAGGTTCCCAAAGAGCAAACACAAAGGCAGCAGCCACCACCTTTTAAAGTTTAATAACAAATTCTGTTCCTTTACAGATAAAAGGCTGCTTTCCACTAATTAGCTCTGACAAGAAAGAGCCTTGCCAAGGTGTTCGTCAATGCTGCCAAAAACCCAGAGATAAGAAGTAATTTACAAGATTCTCCAAATATGAACTAAGATGTCCACAAGTTGAGCGTCAGAGCTTCTTTGCTTTCTGCAGAGAACGCTTTTTCAAACCTGGCTTTTATCCTCTTGAGGGAGGGGCAGCCTTACTCCTGAGTCACCTGTGCTGCTGTAATTGTTCTTTCCTCCGAGTAATCCTTTGTGCACATGCACTTGGCACAGGCTCCTCGGGAACCTCCTCACTGCTGCCAGCCCCCACAATCTCTGAAGGCAGCAGTCCACTCCCTGATGGTCCTGGCCCCTCATCAGAGTCATCGCTGTCCTCAGCCATCTGCACCTGCTGCCGGCTAACCACAACAGATATCCAGGACTTCATACCAGCTGAAAAGAAGAGCAAGGGAAGAGCACAGAGCTGGCCTGGAGTGCCTTTGCTGGGGGCAAAGGCCAAGGCAGACATGGAGAAGGTGCCATTCAAAGCAACTTGTTAGATGTTGCTAAGACATGCCAAGTGTTTTAGGGGCCTTACTTCTAAGTATGAGATTGCAGCTGACCAGTGAAACCTTGACTTCCAGTGGCTCCATATATGGGTAGTCCTCGACTTACAACAGTTTGTTTAGTGACCATTCAAAGTTACAATGGTAGTGAAAAATGTGACTTATGACCACTTTTCATAGTTATGACCTTTGCAGCATCGCCATGATCAGGTGATCAAAATTTGGATGCTCGATAACTGACTCATATTTATGACCGTTGCTCTTATGTATGTAGGTTTGAAGTCATTGCTTTAGTTTGAACTGTTCTTGTCAAATGTTGGAAATGATTGGTTTAAAAAGTGCGGGGAAACCCTGCACTCTGATTGGCTGGCAACTGCGGCTGCTGGCTATAAGTAGCAGCCACAGTCCAGCCAAATTGGGTCCGTTCTGAGCTGTAGTCACTAATACACTAAGAGCTTGAAGCACTCCGCATCTGTCTCTTCATGCAAACTTAACACTGGCGAAGAAGGTGGGATTCCCCTGAAGAAGATGGCAATGCGGAACAGAAGGAGAGCGAGATGGCTGCACTGAACACCCCCCCAGCCCCATTCGATCCGACGGCAGAAGACTGGGAGTTGTATGCAGATCGTTTCCAGATGTATCTGGAAGGAAACAATCTTGCCGACATTTCCGAGAAGCGGAAGAGGGCGGTCTTTCTCACGCACTGCGGTCCGGCAGTTTTCAAGATGGCGAAGGCATTGGCAGGAGCTGCAGACGTGAAGGTAATGGACTGGCCTGACTTAGAAAAACTGTTAAGAGCCCATTACGTGCCACAAGTATCATGCCTCATTAAGAGACACGAGTTTTACCGTCGTGATCAAGGGGAAAGCGAAAACGTAAACGACTTCATGGCAAGTTTAAGAGACATTGGGGTGCATGCGAATTTAACAATTTAGAAGAGGCCATGCGATCGATTTGTTCTGGGCCTTAAAGACAAGGTGCTACAGAGCAAGTTATTACTGAAACCTAAGATCAGCTGAAGGAAGCAATAGAAGAGGCCTCTTCAGCAGAAGCTACCAAGTCCTCAGCAGCAGCCATGAAGAAAATCAACAAGGCCACAAGCCATCCTGATGTGGAAAAGTCCACAACAACTCATTGTGAGCAAATAGATTCTGAGTCAGACTGTAGTGAGGTGGAGGAAGGAATTTACAGACTCAGAATGGAGCGAAAAAAGAAAGACCTGGGAAGGAAGAGGCAAGATTTCTACTGCAGAGGTTGTGGGGAAGCCACCCCACACTGAATGCAAGTTTTTAGACACCATTTGCCTCCGTTGTGATAAAAGAGGACACCTAGCAAGAGTCTGCAAATCATCCAGAACTCCACCCAACAGAAGAAAGTTTGCTACAAGCAAAGACAAAGAATTCAGGCCCAACAATCTCAGTGAGAAAATGGGGCGCAGCACAGAAGCAAATGGGAAGAATGAAACTAATCAAACAGGAACTATTGGTCATTCATCACCTTTAAGAAGCAGAAAAGTGCATGTCAAGGTACTTATTGAAGGAAGGCCTTGCCAAATGGAAGTGGACTTAGGCTCATACCTATCTATGGTGTCATGGGACACTATTCACAGACTTCTTCCCAACATCCAGAAGAAGCACTTCAAGAAGCAAGCATTGACTCTTAAAGACTACAAAGGGAACAAGATTCCAGTAGTTGGAACAAGAGAATTCAACGTGAAATTCAAGGGCCACACCAAACGCCTACCACTGACCATCGTGGACAAGGACCGCCCAAGTCTGCTGCGCCTTGAGTGGTTCAACCCGTTGGGCATTGAGGTGACTGGCATCAATCACGTGAGCAACACTGAGTGGGAAGAGGCCTTGAAGTCTGAGTTTCAAGAGGTCTTCAGCGACTGATTAGGCAAGTACTTGGGGACCCCCATCACATTTAACCTAGATCCCAAGGTACAACCAATCTATTTAAAACCCAGAAGGGTCCATTTGCCTTAAAGGAAAAAATTGATGCACAATTAGATAAATTAATAGCCCAAGGGGTTTTAGAGCCCACTGATCACTCCAGGTGGGAGACACCCATAGTCACACCAGTCAAGGCTGATGGGTCTGTGAGAATCTGTGGAGACTACAAGGGGACATTGAACCATGCACTACAACAGAGCGAATATCCAGTTTCAGTAGTGCATCATTTATTACACTCTCTTGGAGGGGGCACAGTTGTTGCCAAGTTGGACCTGGCCCAGGCATATCAACAATTAACAGTTGATGATGCCACTGCTGAAGCCCAAACCATTGTGACCCATAGAGGTGCCTTCAAATGCAAAAGATTGCAATTTGGAGTAAGCGTGGCACCAGGCATCTTCCAAAGCCTTATGGAAAGAATGATACAAGGGTTGCCAGGGGTGGTGCCCTATTTTGATGATGTTTTAATTTCTGCTGAAAATGACACTCAATTACACGAGAGACTCAGGGAAGTCTTAACTAGATTCAAAAAAGCGGGGTTAAAAGTCAAAGAAGAAAAATGCACACTTAGAACAGATAAAGTGGAATTCTTGGGTTACATGATTGATAAACATGGCATCCACCCCACAGAGGCAAAGGTTCAGGCAATCAAAGAAGCCCCAGGCCAAAATGCAAAACAGATTTGCAAGCATTCTTGAGACTCATTAACTTCTATCATAGGTTTCTACCTCAGAAGGCAACCATTGCAGAACCCCTACATAGGTTGCTGGACAAAAATCTGCTTGGGTCTGGGGAGGAAGGAACAAGCTGCATTTAACAATATCAAGAGACTAATCACGTCTGATGCTGTGCTGATACAGTTCTCTGAGAACTTTCCTGTTGTTCTGACTTGTGATGCCTCCCCTTTTGGAGTGGGGGGGGTTGAGCCACATGCTTCCCAGCGGGACGGAAGCTCCTATTGCATTTTACTCTCGCACCTTGACTAAAGCAGAGAGGAACTACAGCCAACTGGACAAGGAAGCCTTGGCGATTGTAGCAGCTGTCAAAAAATTCCATGAGTATTTATATGGGAGAACATTTACTGTTGTTACAGATCACAAACCTTTGTTAGGCATTGTGGCAGGAGACAAGCCTACACCTACTATCCTGTCACCAAGAATGCTGAGATGGACTGAATTTCTTGCTGCTTATTCATACAAACTGATCCACAGACCTGGTAAAGACATTGGGCATGCAGATGCTTTGAGTTGCTGCCCACTTCCTTCACACATTGAGGACCCTGTTCCTGAGACTCACACCTTTTTTCTAGAAACTGTTGCCAAACTTCCAGTACATGCTGCTCAAATTGCCAGAGAGACTGCCAAAGACACTTTATTGGCTCCTGTCATAGGCTGGATTAAGAAAGGTTGGCCACTTCAAGATCTACCTCAACTCGCCAACCTTTTAAATCCAGGCAAACTGAATTATCTGTATTAAGAAGATGTATTTTGTGGGGTAACAGGGTGGTTATTCCTGCAAAACTACAAAAGAGGTTTTGGAAATGTTACATGAGGGTCATCCGGGAATTGTCAGAATGAAGGGATTGGCCAGGAGTTATGTATGGTGGCCAGGTATTGACAAAATGGTTGAAAACTGGGTTGCATCTTGTCCCAACTGTCAGGTAGTCAGGCCTGCCCCACCTCTCCCCCACAGGAATGGGAATGTCCTAGGGGCCCATGGTCCAGGATTCACATTGATTTTGCTGGCCCTACCAGAGGGCACACTTTCCTTATTATAGTTGATGCATATTCCAAATGGCTGGAGGTTATCCCTATGGCATCCACCACAACTGAAGCTGTCATCAAACAGCTTAAAAGCTTTTGTAACTCACGGGTTACCTGATGTGCTTGTTTCTGACAATGGCCCTCAATTTACATCCAACCTTTTTGAATCATATCTAGCACAACATGCCCTGACAGCCCCTGGGCATCCTTCGGCTAACAGCCGGGCTGAACGTATGTACGATTTACCAAGGAAAAACTTCAGCAATTGGGTCCAGGGGATATCACTGAGAGAGTTGAAAAACTTCTCAGTGTTCAGCATATCACTCCCAACCCCTCAACTAATTTAACCCCAGCTGAATTGTTGATGGGTAGGAAACTCAGGTCTCCCTTGACCGCCTCCATCCCACTTACGCACCAACGCACCACTAGATTCCACTAGTAAAATTCGCACTTTCACTGTGGGTGATTCTGTTTATGCTAAGAACCTCATGGGTGAACCATTATGGATTCCTGCTGAGATAACCCAAATCACAGGCCCCAGGTCTTACAGGGTACAAACGGAGGATGGTGTCCTCTGGAGCAAGCACATTGATCAGTTAAGATCCAGATTGCCTCAGGAGCATCGCTTTTGCTCCTCTCTGGTTCCCATACCTACTGCCTCTTCTAGGGGGGAAGGGAGGATTATGAGAGTAATCAGCAAGTAAGAATCAACCCCATGTGTAACGAGCTAACACGACAGGAACCATCCCAAAACCTGTCACAATACCAACAACCATTTTCACAAATGGAAGATTGCACATCACTACCTGATTTAGGTGCTGACATTGGGTTGGAGATGGATTGGGAGGAGAGACTAGGTTGTAGTAACCAAACAGGTTCTACCATTACTACAAGTCCAAGTAAGGAAATGTCAGCAGACACATTTCCTCTCACAAGGTGAGAACCTTAAAACATCTGAACCACGTAGGTCTCAACGTACACGTAAGAGCCCCACCTATTTAAAAGAATACATTAGATAGGTTGGGGTTTGAGTATGGACTGAACCTAGTGGGGAGGGGTGTTATGTATGTAGGTTTGAAGTCATTGGTTTAGTTTGAACTGTTCTTGTAAAATGTTGGAAATGATTGGTTTAAAAAGTGCAGGAAAACCCTGCACTCTGATTGGCTGGCAACTGCGGCTGCTGGCTATAAGTAGCAGCCGCAGCCCAGCCAAATTGGGTCTGTTCTGAGCTGTAGTCACTAATAAACTAAGAGCTTGAAACACTCCGTGTCTGTCTCTTCATGCAAACTTAACAGTTGCTGTGTTCCAAGATCATGTGATTCCCCTTTTGCGACCTTCTGACAAGCAAAGTCAATGGGGAAGCCAGATTCACTTAACAACCAGGTTACTAACTTGTCAACTGCAGTGATTCACTTAACAACTGTGGCAAGAAAGATAGCAAAATGGGGCAAAACTCGCTTAACAAATGTTTCACTTAACAACAGAAATGTTGGGCTCAATTGCAGTCGTTACTGGAGGATTACCTATATATAAATTAGAAGTTTCTTCACAAAGCTGACGATTGTGTAACGATCTCAAGAGCCCATAGAAGCAAACTAAAAACAGAAATATGAAGGAAACCAGAGCACAGCATGTTTCAGAATAAATATGCGATTTCAGAGGGAACAAGAAAGATGTTGCTCAAGCAGGCATGCATCATATGCTTCCAGTGAGGTTGTAGTGAAATGAGGCAAGAGAAACTTGGCTTCCTATTGCAGAATAGTCTTTTTAAATCCTAGCAAAATTTCACCAAAACTTACCATTTACTCAGCACTGGAAAAAGGACACAGATCTGTTCATGCTGATCCATACACAGAGCTATATAGATAGAAGTGAAGGTGATGCAGTAGTAGTGCTTCTATTTTATATGTGTTTATGCTTCAGTGCAGAACAAGTGGTAATTTGGTCAAATATCTTCTTATTTCTTATTACACTACATGTACATTTATAATGGGGTAGGAGGATATTGACTTATTTGTGAAAAGGTAAACTAATGACTGAGGAGAACTTCTTTATTAGATATAACTTCTTTATTCGGCATGCCAAGGTATGTAGTGACAAGGTATGGTCATGCGATCAAGTATTTTATTTCACTATTTTATTATTCTATTTCACTATGTTATTATTTTATTTTATATTATATTACATTTTTTATTTTAGATTTATCATATTAAGGAACTGCCCATCTCTGCTAGGTATACAAATAAAAACGTTAAAAAAAAATATAAAATTTCAAATGGAGGCAAGGATAGTTAAAATTGGCATTAAAACTAATTAAAAGGTGGGAGGAGGGCTTTCAGGATGCTAACCAATCCCATGACTGCGTACTCCTTGGTGAGGCCCCATGCAAGATGGCAGAGCGAAGTCTTTAGATATTTTTGAAGGGCCAGGTGAATGAGGGACCACCTTGCCTATTGGGCGTGAGTGGGAACAATGTTCCAAAGGGTGGGGGAAACAGCAGAGAAAGCTCTTCCTGGAGTCTCAATTGGAATTTTTCTTTAACTAACAGCCAGCAGATATTTGCCTCTTTTGTTAACTGGATGAGCTTGTGCTTCTTCCTTTGAGGATGTGGAGATTTTTATGGTTATTTTTCTACAACCAAGAATGGAAGACTTCTGATAAAAGCACCCATGAAGGGGATCTAAATAATGAAGAGGGTAGTTATGGAAATGCAGTCAAAGCCCCAAGCCTTTTGTAAAGGCACTGAAGGAATGGGGTTTCAACAGCTGCTGAAGCCATGGTTTTAACTTTTGACCCGTTTCCACATGGATGGCACTGACTTCTGTCCCAACACCAGGGGATGTGTGCAATACTTTTAAAAAAGGCTTTTATTTGCTACTCTCAAATGATGACATATTGGGTTGGCTATTACGTCTTGTTTTGAATAAATTCTCTATCTTTTTAAAATTTGTGGCTGGTTGGTGTGTTTCTAGCTGCTGGGAGTCTTTTGCCTAACTAAATAAGCCAAGAGTATCTTGCCTGAGTTAGGGAGAAAAAAATAAAATAAAAACCAACCAACCTCAACTTGTAAATTAGCTATGGTCACAAATAAGGATTGATCAACATAGAAGTCTTATGCATAGCTTAAAGCAGATCAGGTGATAAGGGGAGAGATCTGATCTCTAAGATGAACTGTTGATCCCTCTACTATCACAGTCAGCCTTGATTTTTTTAGGAAACAAATTCAAAATATGCACCCAGGTTTCATGTCAATGGAAAAATTCAGTGACCTGTTCCTCTCCTCCACAGTTCGGTGTGTGATTCATAAAATTAAATATGAAATTAGGAAATAAAAAAATGTAAGAAGGATATAACAAAACATTGAACAAATGTATTTTCATATTAAACATGAAAATTGTGTGATGGTCACTCACTCATTATTTGCACAGATTTTCAATTATTTCAGAATGTAACATATTTTCCTTTCTGGATGATGGGATTTAGATTGCCTGTCAGGTAAACTCTTCACCCTAGTCAACACAAGACCACTAGCTGATCTAATATGCTACAGTGGTCAACTAAAGACTGCTAGAAATTATAATTCAGCAACACCTGGTAGGTTATATTTCCCACCCATTGCATATACTGTATTTAGACATTTGTCAGATATAGTATAAGTCTATGTTCTGATTAATTACTCTAGAAATCTATTTTGGGAAGGACATCATGATACTGTTCACAACTGTTCACTGTTCACAGGCATCATTTGTTTGCAAAGTTGGCTGGTTTAAAATAAAACAATGAGGAAGAAATTATTTATTCTGAAATCTATATACATGTAGTATAAATTAATGCATGAAAAGGAGTAAAACCCAACTTTTGGGTCTATGGACATATTTGGTTATTTGAAAATATGTTATAAATGTTCTCTAAAAAAAATCTATTGTGAGAAAGGTGTCAGGGTTCCAAGTAATAGACTCATAACAAGCAAAACTCCAAGACAGATGAATTCCTCCAACTCTGAAGGTTCCCCTTGATTTTCACCTAATTAAAAGAGAAAGTTTTCCCACAACCCCAAACAATCAGCACATGGTCCAATCAACATGCTGTCTAGTTGCCTGATGACCTCACTCCTCCTTCCACGGTCCAGGTGTGAGAATGCCCTTGGTTCCCAAGAGAAAGTATTTTATTTTGGCTACAAAACCCCAGCTATCTCTAATCCCCCCTCCCTATCCTTCAACTCCAGTGTGGCAAGACTGAAGCTCCAAGATGGCCCCAGTCAGGTCAGCTTCAGGCTTGACAAAAGGGACTGTCTACTTTCACAAAATGTTTTGGGTTCATACTTAGGATACTTGTTGGGAATTTTAATGGGATTCTTTTAGACAGTAATTTCTTCCTACACAGATATGCAATTTTAGATACTGTCCAGGAGTTTTGCTTATTTATTTATTTCATTGTGACTTTTATCTGTCACCTTTTTAATAAAAATAGTGTTCTTACAATAAAAAATAAAAATGTAAGCAGATAAATAAAATGTGCATCATTTAGCTACCTGAGATTTTAACTGCTAAATTTATGTACATCACTATTTTAGCTACTCACGGTGAAAGAGGCATTAATTCAAAACTCTGGGGATTTCTAAATCTTGCAAATAAAATACCACTTCAGGTCAGTTCAGGATTATATATTTTCTGTGCTTTAGACTCACACTTGTTGCAGGCTTTTGAAGAAAAGCCATTCTTCAGATAATAGATAAAGAAGTGTTGCCAAAAATATACACAACAGCAGCAAAATGCTCTCAGAGTTTGAGATACTTGATTGAAAGATTCAGTTCCTAACTGAAATGGCTATGGGCAGGTTATTTTGGAATTACATTTCTCCTACTGCTCTAGATTTCAAAGACTTTTCTTTTGAAAAGCAGGCCAATAGAAATTCTAAGTAGAGGAAAATATTTGTTAGGCTCATTCCTACACAGACACACAAACGTATGTCACACATGCCACAAATTGCTGAAAGATTTCTTTAAAAAATACTTTGGCTGACCTTTCCAGTGACTTTTATCCCATTTCTACTCTATTCTTCAATTTAATTCTCACTCACTCACTTTCTCCCTCACCATTCTTTTGTTTTGTGACATAGCAAAAAACTATAAACAGTAAATAGCCCAAATTAAGTTTTCTACTGGAATGTATGAGTGAATTGAATTATTTTTTTCCAAATAAAAGCAACATGCTAATTTGGCCTTGTGGTTAAGGCACAAGCCTAGAAAAAGGGAGACCATGAGTTCAAGTACTATCACAGCCATAAAACACAGCTGGGTGACATGGGCCAGTCATTTTCCCTCAGCCCAACCCACCTCACAGGGTTGTTGTTGTGGGGAAAATAGGAGGAGGAAGGATGTGTTGGATATGTTTGCCACCTTCAGTTATTTGTAAAAACAATAAAAGCAGGACACAAAGAAATAAATAGAATAATGTTAACCTTTACAAAGATTTTTGTTAGTTGTTATTTCCCAGCTCAGAGTTCTCCAAGCTTTCTGGCTTTGTGGACTCGCCTGCTGCTTGCACGAGTACCTTACACATCAGTTGGCTACAATCTAATGGAAAGATAAATTGAGTTTGATTGAGTCTGAATACAGAAGAGGTGGAGATTATTTAGTTTTCATTTGGTGTATGGGCATTCTGCAAGTTGACATTCACCCATCTTACTATTGCCAGGACTGAAAAACAGTGGTGTGAAGGAACATCAACTTGTAGAATTGCTGGAAGAATTCCAATTGGTGGAAATCCATTCCATACTGGCTGGGGAATTCTGGGAGTTCACATCCCACTACCCATCTTAACATTACCAAAACAAAAATTAATTTAAAATATTTTTGGAGTTCTTCTCAGCTGGGACAATAATGCATGTGGATAAAACAGGGGACAAGGCAAAAAGACACAATGGTCCAAGATTTTCCAACCCTACATCCACTTAGAACCCCAAAACTCCAACACAACATTTTTGATGACATACTACAGGAGGCTTAACACTAAATATCCCCAAATAGTTCTCTTTAGAAAGATTGAATTCCATTTTTTTTATATTGCCCTATTTTGCTTTGAGATCAAGATCTGTGATGAGTCACAGAACAGTCCTGATGAGAAACTTTGTTACATTTGGCCAGACATTCATGTATTTAGCCTGACTGCTTTAACAGCAGCTCCTTAGGATCTTGGTCAAAAGTCTTTCATTTCAAGCTACATAATGCTTTAAACTAGAGATGTCAGAGACTGACTGTAGGACTTTTTCAATGCAAATTGCGTACTTTTATTCCAGAGCCACACTCTCTTTTAACTGTATACTCTTGAGACAGGTAGAAAACAAATTGTTCTACCACCAAGCTATAATCTACAGGATATAGATTATCTTCAGACATATTATCTATAAATTCTTCACAATTGAGAGATTTGAACTGGGATCCCTTTTTTAAGGAACAACATTGTAGTACCATTTTGTATCGGGGTGTGTGTACATGTCCTCTCCTTCTGCCCCACTCTCTCCCTGTTTGCATGGTCTGTTTTCTTTTTTGAAAATAAAGATTGATTTTGTTAAGTTTTCATGAAGAGTCAAACGCGAAGAGCTTCAGTAAAGAGTTTATTCAGTGACTACAGCTCGAATGGACCCGACTTGGCTGGGCTGCTTCTTATAGCCAGCAGCCGTAGTTGCCAGCCAATGGGAGTGCAGGGTTTCTTCCCGCACTATTTAAACCAATACCATTTAACATTTTACAAGAACAGTTCAAATAAACCAATAACATTCAAACCTACATACATAACACTCCTCCCCACTAGGTTCAGTCCATACCAAACCCCAACCTATCTAATGTATTCTTTTAAATAGGTGGGGCTCTTACGTGTACGTTGAGACCTTCGTGGTTCAGAAGTTTTAACGTTCTCACCCAGTGAGAGAGGAAATGTGTCTGCTGACATTTTCCTGCTGGGACTTCCTGTGAAAGGAGACCCTGTTAGACGGTTAGAATCTGGTCTCTCCTCCCAACCCATCTCCATTCCAATGTCAGCACCCAAGTCAGGTAGTGATGTGCAATCTTCCACTTCTAAGGATGGATCTTGGCATTGTGACAGGTTTTGGGATGGTTCCTGTTGTAATGGCTCATTACACATGGGGTTGATTCTTACTTGCTGATTTTCCTCCTGTTCCTCCCCTTCCCCCCTAGAAGTGACATCAGGTGAGGGAACCAGAGAGAGACAAAGGCGATGTTCCTGAGGGAACCTGGATCTAAGTTGATCAATGTGCCTGCTCCAGAGGAGTCCATCCTCTGTTTGTACCCTGTAAGAACAAGGGCCAGTGATTTGAGTTATTGCAGCAGGAATCCACAAAGGCTCACCTATAAGGTTCTTAGCATACACAGAATCACCCACACTGAATGTACGAACTTTGGAAGTGGAATCCAGTGGTGCGTTGGGTGCGTAAGTGGGATGAAGGCGGTCAAGGGAAGACCTAAGTTTCCTACCCATCAACAACTCTGCTGGGGATAAGTTATTCGATGGGCTAGGAGTGATGTGCTGAACACTAAGAAGAAGTTTTTCAAGCTTCTCAGTGATGTCCCCAGGACCCAGTTGCTGGAGCTTCTCTTTGGTAAAACGTACCATGCGTTCAGCCTGGCCATTAGCCGAAGGGTTCCCAGGGGCAGTAAGGGCACGTCTGATACCCTGTTGTGCTAGAAAGGATTCAAAAATGTTAGATGTAAATTGAGGGCCATTGTCAGAGACAAGAACATCAGGTAACCCGTGGGTTACAAACAGTTTTCTGAGCTGCTTGATGGCAACATCAGTTGTGGTGGATGTCATGGGAAATACCTCGAGCCATTTGGAATATGCATCTACTATAATAAGAAAAGTGTGCCCTCTAGTAGGACCTGCAAAATCAATGTGGATCCTAGACCACGGGCCCCTAGGACATTCCCATTCCTGTGTGGGGGCGTGAGGTGGGGTAGGCCTGACTACCTGACAATTGGGACAAGATGTAACCCAGTTTTCAACCATTTTGTCAATACCTGGCCACCATACATAACTCCTGGCCAATCCCTTCATCCTTACAATACCAGGATGACCCTCATGTAACATTTCCAAAACCTCTCTTTGCAGTTTTGCAGGAATAACCACCCTGTTACCCCACAAAATACATCTTCTTAATACAGATAATTCAGTTTGCATGGACTTAAAAGGTTGGGCAAGGTGAGGTAGATCTTGAAGAGGCCAACCTTTCTTAATCCAGCCTATAACAGGAGCCAACACAGTGTCTTTGGCAATCTCTCTGGCAATTTCAGCAGCATGAACTGGAAGCTTAGCATCAGTTTCCAGGAAAAAGGTGTGTGTTTCAGGTTCAAAGTCCTCCTTGTGGCAAGGGAGTGGGCAACGACTCAGTGCATCAGCATGTCCAATGTCCTTGCCAGGCCTGTGAATCAGTTTGTATGAATAAACTGCAAGAAATTCAGTCCACCTCAGCATTCTTGGTGACAGGATAGTAGGTGTAGGTTTGTCTCCTGCCACAATGCCTAACAAAGGTTTGTGATCTGTAACAATGGTAAATGTCCTGCCATACAGATATTCATGAAATTTCTTAACAGCTGCAACAACTGCCAATGCCTCTTTGTCCAGTTGGCTATAATTCCTCTCTGCTTTGGTCATGTGCAGGGCTATGGCGGCTCGGAGGAGGTGAGCATTGGTGTTAGCTATCGGAGTGTGTTTGAGTCCAGTTATTGGGGGTTTGCCAGCCCTTTGGAGTCGATCCTGGCAGCAGTCCGACCCAGGGCGTCTTTCCCTGGGTCGGGTTTTGACGGGGAAGCCGGCAGCGCGAGTCAGCAGAGTTTTTGCTTACCGGCTGGTGCTGGTGCGGCGCGACGGCTGGTGCGGCCTTGGCGGCCTTGGCAGCGTCAGCGTCTTCGGCGCTGCTTTCCCTACGCCGCTGATGCCGCTCGCATTTGGAGCCCGCATTTGGAGCCCGTGCAGCCCGTCCAGTCTATGCGGGCTGCTCTTGAGGCTTCTAGCTGGCCCGGGGTGTCTTCCTGGGCCATGGTTCCATTGGACTGGTGTGGACTGGCGAGGGATGGCCCGTCCGGGGCTTCTTCTTTCTCCCGGAGGCTGTCGTTCGTCGCGGCGGCTGGGGGTGTGGCTCTGCGGCCTGGCAGTCTCCACAATTCCAGAGCTCTTTGGTGCCTGGAGTTGAGTCTGGAGCCTGGGACCAGGGCTCATGCCGGAGGCTGGACTCTGGGGCCTGGAGTCGGGGACCGGTGCCTGTACCTGGAGCCAGTGGAGCCTGAAGCCAGCGAAGTCTGGAGCCAGGGTTCGTGTCTGGAGCCAGTGTCGGGGCCTGGAACCTGGAGCCTGGAGCCTGGTGCTGGTTTCCTGTGCCTGTGCCTGGAGCCTGGAGTCTGGGACCAGCATCTGCACCCGGAGGCCGTGGTGATATGGCCCATGCTGTCTGTGCGAAGCTGTGGAAGCTGTGCCGCTAGAAATTTGCCGTCTGACCCGGGTTGTTTTGCTGGGTCAGAATATCAACAACAGCTGTTCTCGGCTTCCACTGTTTGCTGGGAGGCTTGCCATCTGACTCAGGACTGGAGGATGCGAAGTAGAGGTGATTGGCTGGTGAGGGCATCGGGCCCTTAGTGGCCGTCTACCATGCCTGGACCATCTTTCCTCCCCAATCTGTTTTCAGTTGCCCGGGCCACATGGTGTGGTGGGAGCATGCCATGTTGCTTAGCACCACTGAGGTGAGAGACCAGTGGTGTTTGCCCCCTGACTAGAGCTACCCTGATGACTGTCCCCTCGGTGAGAGAGGAGTTTGAGCTGTCTCAGAGTTCACAGAACTTATTTCCGGTGGGTAGTGAGAATGCCACCTGGGTGAAGTCTTCTGTTGTTTTTGGCTCTAGAACTGACTGACCATCGGCGAACTGAACTTTTACCATCTATTCTGGACTTGACTGCTCCTAGCAATAACCACTATGGGATATATCTACTCTTCTCTTGAGCTGCGGGCTCAGGGTGTTCCCCTGTCCCTGAGATGTCCGCTGTTTTGTCAAAGCCCCTCCTCAATGATGGGTTTCTTATCCCGAGAGGGCATAGCATGACCAAGGGTTTCAAATTTTGTCTATCTCGGAAGGGTTTTAAAATTTCTAATTGGTCGTCTTAAGGGGTTAGGGAGGGGTGGAGGGGTCTTTCTGCAGCCGGTGTGTGTGGTGGGGGAAGGCGGGGGGCAGGGGTGGCGGGGCTTGGGGGTGTGAGGTGGGGACCCGCGATCCCCAGGGTGGTTGGAATTGGCAGAAGGCGTAGAGGCACAGGGCCATATCATGTGCTGGGAGGCACCGCCATCTTTGTCGGTGGCCCGCTCCGACCCTGTGGCCTCCTCCCTAGGGAGCATTGGGATCCCTGGCCTTAGGTTGGTGTATTTTAATGCCAGGTCCGTGGCTAATAATCTTCCTCCTCCTCGAGATCATTGAGGAGGAGGCTGCAGGACCTGGCTTGTATCACGAGACCTGGTTGGGCCGGAGGAGGTGTCCCTCTGGTTGACTTATGCCCTCCAGGTTTTGGGTTTTACCGACCATGGGCTCAGGGTAGGGGTGGTGGGGTGGTTATTAGGGAGACCCTGTTTCCAAGGGAGGTCACTGTTGCAGAGATGGGGGGAGTGAGACCCTCCTGGGGTGGGGGCCTAGTGGTCAGGTGGGTCTGCTGCTTACATACCTTTCCCCAGCTGTGTGGGCGGCCCTACCTGGGCTTCTCGACCTCCTCTCTGGGGTGGCAGTGGAGCTCCCGGATCTTGTGGTCTGGGGACTTCAATCTGCCTTCCCTGGTGGGTTTGGCCCAGGAGTTCATGGCATCTATGGAGGCCATGGGCCTGACCCAGTTGATTCAAGGCCCGACTCATGAGGGGGAATACTCTTGACCTAGTTTTTGTCTCTGGCGGTGGCGGAGTGACAGAGGGCAAGTTACTTTTACAGCCTTGCCCGTTCCATGGTCTGATCACTATCTCCCTAGGCTGGTCTTCCAACAGGCGCCCCCACTGCTGGGAGGAGGAGCCACTTAGGTGGTTCCGCCCCAAGCCCTGATGGACCCTGAAAGGTTCCAGGCAGAACTGGGGTTTCCCTCTTCCCTTGCTCACAACTCTGCCGAGATCTGGCAGTGGCCTGGCAGCGGGCTGCGTCAGAGGCCCTCGACAGGGTTGTCCCCATCGTCCCCTTGCGTCGTGGATCGGTTTGCTCCTGGTATACTGAGGAGCTCCGGGGAGATGAAATGTCGTCGTGGGGTTTAGAGAGCAGGTGGAGGTCTACCGTTCTCAATCGATCGTGCCCAGCTAAGAGCCTACATTAGGACTTACCTGGTAGCTATGGGAGAGAGGTCTTATCTCTCCACTCTCATAGCGTCCGCAGATAACCGCCCAGCCACCCTGTTTGGGTTACCCGTTCCCTCCTTCGTTTTGAGGAGGGCGGACCCATAGGAGGCAGGGCTGAGGAGTTTGGTCAATATCTGACAGATAAGATCGCTGCATTGGACGGGGTTCCTCTGATTTGCAGTGGTCGGAGGAGCGAGTTGTGGGTAGTCTGGCCACTGTTATCTGGGATGAGTTTGATCCTGTCGAGGACAGGATTATCGCGGCTGAGTTCCACCACATGTTTGTTGGACCCGTGTCCCTCCTGGCTGACTTATGCGCCAGGGAGGCCACCTGCGGTTGGCTCGGGCAGTTGTCAGCTTCATTGAGGAGGGTGTCTTTCCCTCCGCCTTGAAGGCGGTGGTGAGACCCCTCCTGAAGAAGCCTGCCTTGGACCCGACCGTGTTAGACAACCGTCCGGTCTCCAACCGGCTTTTTGGCGAAGGTTGTTGAAATGTGGTGGCTCAGCAGGTTCCGCTTTTCCTGGATGAAGCGGACTACCTGGATCCATACCAATCGGGCTTCCGACCGGTTACAGCACGGAGAGGCATTGGTGGCTGATGGATGATCTTTGGAGGGCCGGGACGGGGTTTTTCTGTCCTGGTCCTATTGGACCTCTCAGCGGCTTTCGATACCATCGACCATGGTATCCTTTTATAAGCCTCCGGGGTTGGGAGTGGGGGCACTGTTCTTCAGTGGTTCTCCTCCTACCTCTAGGTTGCAATCGGTGTTAGTGGGGGTCGATTGGGCCGAGGGGCTCTCTTATGGGGTCCCGGGAAGTCGGTCCTTTCCTCTCTTATTTAATATCTACATGAAACACTGGGTGAGATCATCCGTGGCTTTGGGGTGAAATTCCATCAATGCGCTGATGATACTCAGCTGTACTTTTCCACCCCTGGCCAGATCAGCGATGCCCTCTCCTGATGTCCGGTGTTTGGATGCGGTGCGGATCTGGATGAGTAGGAACATGCTCCGACTCAACCCGGCCAAGACTGAGTGGCTTTGCGTGTGGCGGCGTCTCGCCCAGCCAGGATTGTTTATCCTTGGCCAGGAGGTGTTGCCCTGTGATAGAGCACAGAATCTGGGGGTCCTCCTGGATGTGCGGCTCGGTTGGAGGAGCAGGTGGGGGCGTCGCCAGGGGGCCTTTGCCCAGCTCCGTCTTGTTCGACAACAGCCCTTTTCTGGATCAAGGCGCCCTACGCACACTCATGCCCTTGTCACCTCGAGACTTCGACTACTGCAACGCTCTCTATCTAGGACTGCCCTTGCATACCATCCGGAGATTGCAGTTGGTGCAGAATCGCGCAGCGGTGGTGATGGGAGTTACCCCCTCCATGGCCTGCATTGGTTGCCGATGCGCTCGGGGGTGAGATTCAGGTTTTAGTTTTAACATTCAAAGTCCTACACAACATGGGTCCCCAATATCTGGGGCGTCTTCTTCCAATAGCTAGTTCCGGCAGCCCTGTGCGGGCTCATAGGCAAGGACTCTCGGGGTTCCATCGGGCCCAATGCGGTTGGTACTTCCGGCGACAAGCCTTCTCTGTTCGGCCCCGACCTCTGGAATCAACTGCCTCTGGAGCTCTGTCTGGCCCTGATCTCCGCATCCCGTGAATTAAAACCTGGTTGTTTGACCAACCGGGCTGTGACCCTTCCTTGGGGGAGGATGGGTTTTAATGTATTTTATTGTTGTGTGTCTTATATTTGGGCTTGTTGGTTTAATGTCTTTTTAAATATTTATTGTTCTGTGTTTTTAGTTGTGAGCCACCCGAGTCTTGGAGATGGGGTGACATACAAGTTCAAATATAAATAAATAAAGTCTTGAGAGTAAAATGCAATGGGGCTTCTCTCCCACTGGGAAGCCTGTGGCTCAAACCCCCCACTCCAAAGGGGATGCATCACAAGTCAGTACAACAGGCAAATTCTCAGAGAACTGTATCAGTACAGCATCAGATGTGATTAGTCTCTTAATACTGTTAAATGCTGATTGTTCCTTCCTCCCCAGATCCAAACAGCCTTCTTATCAAGTAATCTGTGCAAAGGTTCAGCAATGGTGGCCTTTTGAGGAAGAAACATGTGATAAAAGTTAAGTCCAAGGAAGGCTTGCAAATCTGTTTTGCATTTAGTTCTAGGGGCTTCTTTGATTGCTTTAACTTTATCTGTAGGGTGGATGCCATGCTTGTCAATCATGTAGCCCAAACTCAACCCTGTCTGTCTTAAGTGTGCATTTTCTTCCTTGACTTTTAACCCCGCTTTTCTGAATCTGGTAAGGACTTCTCTGAGTCTTTCTTGTAACTGAGTGTCATTTTCAGCAGAGATTAACACATCATCAAAGTAAGGTACTACCCCTGGCAGTCCTTGAAGCATTCTTTCCATAAGGCTTTGAAAGATGCCTGGTGCCAGCTTACTCCAAATTGTAACCTTTTACATTTGAAGGCACCTCTGTGAGTCACAATGGTTTGGGCCTCTGCAGTGGCATCATCAACTGTTTTACTTGTTGACCTGGGCCAAGTCCAATTTGGCAAAGACTGTACCCCTGCCAAGTGAATGTAACAGATGATGCACAACTGGTACTGGTATGTGCTCTGCTGCAGCGCATGGTTCAGTGTCCCCTTATAGTCTCCACAATTCTTACTGACCCATCAGCCTTGACTGATGTGACTATGGTGTTTCCCATCTGGAGTGATCAGTGGGCTCTAAAACCCTTGAGCAATTAATTTGTCTAATTGTGCATCAATTTTTTCCTTTAAAGCAAATGGAACCCTCCTGGGCTTTAAACGAATTGGGGACCTTGGGATCTAGGTTGAAAGTGATAGGGGTCCCCATATACTTGCCCAGTCCTTAGCTGAAGACCTCTGGAAACTCAGACTTCAAGGCCTCCTCCCATTCAGAGTTGCTCACGTGATTGATGCCAGTCACCTCGATGCCTAGTGGCTTGAACCACTCAAGTCCCAGCAAGCTTGATCCTTGTCCACGATGGTCAGGGGCAGCGTTTGGTGTGGCCTTTAAACTGCACGTTGAAATCTCTTGCTCCAACTACTGGAATCTTGTTCCCTTGGTAGTCTTTAAGAGTCAGTGCTTGCTTCTGGAAATGTTTCTTCTGAATGTTGGGAAGTAGCCTGTGAATAGTGTCCCATGACACCATAGATAAGCCTGAGTCCACTTCCATTTGGCAAGGCCTTCCTTCAATGAATACCTTCATGTGTACCT